>JAZGTJ010016670.1:0-12529 GCA_036877575.1 Botia almorhae
ATGTGGGGTTCAGAATAATTTTTAGCATGTTGACATGTTGTGGGGTTTTGTTAGGGTATCGCTAACTGTTTTTAGCATGTTGCTATTCAGTAGCTACAGACTCTGAATGTTTTATAAGTTCTGTCTAGTGTGCTACCATGCAGTATCTAGATGTTTTTTCTAATAAAGATAAATAAAGATAATACAGATTTCTTAGTAATAGTAGTAAAAGTAGGTAATTGTAGTAATAATGCTACTTGCTAAAAAAAACAAGTTCATCACCTCTGCATCATTGATATAGTGAACCTCATCAAAAATCACCCATTCCAGGTCTCGAATGACCTCTGACCCATTATAGAGCATAGACCTGTTAGCAAGATAAGCCTAATTAAAATATGGTCAAAACAATTGACAAAATACTTATGACAAACTACAGGTAATAAGGAACTGTTCTAATAGCTTTCTGTTGTATAATCACCTTAAGATCTCAGTAGTCATAATGAGGCAAGAGGCCTCTGGGTTCAGCTGGACATCTCCAGTCAAAAGCCCCACATCACCAAATGTAGTCTTAAAGTCCCGAAACTTCTGATTGGACAAAGCCTTAATGGGGGATGTGTAGATGGTCCTATCAGGAAAACCAGCCACTTAAGTATGTGCCAAATGTAAATCTAATGTAATTGCAGATATTAGGACACATGTGGACAAACACGCACCTGGTCATGTGTTTCTGGGAGAGTGCAATTGCATACTCAGCCACTACAGTCTTGCCAGCTGAGGTGTGAGCAGCAACAAAGACGGAGTCATGTGCCTCCAGTCGGAGAATAGCCTGCTTCTGAAACACGTCCAGCTCGAAGGGATACTGACACAAGACAGAAAACAGAAATGATTCTAAATAAAGCACCTGTTTCTCAACAATTTAATTATCAAGACTACAGATCTTTTTCAAAACTTAGTGAGCGGCCTTCTATGGTATCACAACTGCAATGTGTTGTATGTGTATGTGTAAGAAACGTATGTGTATATCAATACAAAACTGATATCATGCCTCAGACTCTGTTTGCTAAACTCCAGCTGGGTCAGTGTTGATACCTTAAATGCAGGATCAGGAATACGTTTGTAGAAATCGTCACAGGGTAAGGTGATGTCCACAGGAATGGCCCATTTTTTATTGTCTACCTTCTCTTCTACTTGCGTTTTCTTCTGTTCAGTTACACCAGCTGTGTTTGCTGAAGGTTGAGAAGGGGAGGGGTCTGAATCCTGAGGAACACATGTGTTTAGAAGATGCAGGTGTGTCATTTGTAGACAAAGATCTTTTAATGTTACTTTTAATAAAAACATACTTTAATTCCCAGGTCTTCCAGACTGTTGGTTCTGGGAAGTTTAATGGTTTCCTCTTTTTGCGAGACTTCGTCTTTCTCCTCCGGTAGTAAATCAATGACATCATCAAAAGTGGACAGAAGTGACAGCAGGTTCACCTCACCCTTTGTGGTTTTGGCTTCTGAAGGCATTGAAAGAGCATACCTCTATATATGATGATACAAAACCCAAAGATTATGAAAAGAGGAAAGTAGTTGTGAGATCAGACCTTTTTCACTGAAGTCCATACCAGCCTTCATTCCAGGAGGAACAATCAACAGGTCTAGAATAAGAAAGCAGCCACCAGTTTCTTTGATTGCCCACACCCTCACAGATGCTTATCAATTATTTAATAGTCTCTCTAGACACTATGTGGTATCACCAACCTTTTTCAAAGTCAATGTCCTCCTCCAACTCTGACTTCTTCTTTATCTGCTCCAGTGTCAGTTCTTCCATTCCAGCTGTAAAAAACAAACAGATTTAAGAACTGTGAAAATTTCTAAATAAATATATGATTATTTATTAAACAGTACCTGGCAGGAACGGGTAGTTTGTGTTACTTCCTCTCAGACTCTCTGATGGAGGTCCTGGCTGTCTTTGTAATGAGAGTGAATTTTTCACAGATAACCCTGTGTCTTCCAATAACACCTGGTCCAGGAAATAAAAATGAAACTTTAAATTAAAGTCAACATGACCTCAAAATCAACTCTATTTTTTTTCTTACTACTTCAACATTACTGGTCTTATTGTGAATGACCGGCAAATGTCATTTCAAAGTAAATAATATACTTTATAACAATAATAATAACAATGACAATAATAGTTATAATAATAACAACAATATAAAACATTACATCCAATCCATTTTTTATCTATTACCCTTCTCCCATCCTCCACTGTTCAGTAGCCCCGCCCCAAGCTCATACCATTGGTTGAGCCAGAAGCTGGGATGCTTTAAACAAACAACAATTTTGAAAGTGTTACATGGTTTATGTTGTGACTCTTATACATGTTTTCCTGTTACCTCAGTGAAATCCAGCAGCATTCCAGTAGTGGGGTCTCTCACTACAGACAGTCCAGAGTGAAGTGGAGACAAAGAGGTGTGCAAAAGAGAATCCACATCTCTGTCTCTTGTGCTTATCCTAATAGGCAAAATATTACCAGACAAAACTTACTTTACACTAAATATTTGACAAAGAAAATATATTGACAATTCTGTTCTCTGAACATACTTAAGGAAGTTTTGAAAGGCATCGTCTACATCATGTATCGGGAGCCAAGCAGGATCTCGAAGGAAGCGTTTTTCCACCTCTGTTTTTAGATCTGAGCATACAGGGGGTAACCCATGGGGCAGCTGACAGGATGAAATATTGTTAAATATATGTTTAAAATCATCCAGGTTAATTAATAAAGCATGCATAATAATTATATTAAACGACATACAGTGCTTTGTGGAGGTAATGGTCTGTTCTTGGGCAGTGGGTATGTTATAAGCTCGAAATTCCCTGAGCAGCCCATCTCCAGCAGAGACATGGGCAAATCATTAGGACCCAGTGGGGGCAAAACTATAGACAGAAGAAACATATAATCAGGAGAGCTAAATCTATACCATTAAACAAACGTTTATATATTTGTTGCATATCCATGTCATATGTAGTTTAACGGTAAGGTTGCTAAGCTGGCTGGCTGTCATAAGCGCGATAGAAACCTGAAAGCAGCTGAAATCCTAAATGGATTGCTTTGGATATCAGGATGATATCGCACTCAATGACATGAGAAACACACTAGAATTCACATCGCAAACAAAACCATCACTATTATAATTGTTCCCATACCTGTTCTGTCCATGTCAGCTATTGCAGATCAGAAAATTCAGCATCAGAAGTTTAATTCCTGCAGGAAGTCGCGCATAACTACGGCGCCGGATGTTTTTTTAAATTGTTTAAAAGAACACTAACGTTAATGGCCTGTTACTTTCGGACATTATAACATATATGTACATTAAATAGATTCTTTTTTTATCACTTTTGTTCCTTTGGCTTTTTTACATTGCAGTTCTCGGATAACAACAAATGACGTCATATCTGTGCGCCCCATTAGGCGTTACTGCAGAAGACGCTCATTCTTACTAATTCATTCTCTGAATATTAGGTAATGTAATGTAGTGTTCTTTTTATGTACGCTGTACATAGTAATTCATACAAGTTTATGAACAGTCGTTAAATCACAAATATATGTTACCGATAATATACAATATACTTAATTAAAAGGTTTATTAATTGCTACGTGGTTTACATATTTTAATGTGCGCTTGTTTCATTCTAATAAATATGACACATTTGACGTGATTAGGAAAAAAATATCTTGTTTTTTTCCATAGAGATCCAACGACATGGCGATATTTCCCAGCTCACTGACTGAAGAAGAGGAAGCGCTTCAGAAGAAATATGCCAAGTTAAAGAAAAAGGTGAAATCTACTTACGAATAAAAGCAAAGATAGGCAATAGACAGTTATAACACTGCAGTCAGTTAACACAATAAGTATTTTCTACATTTTTACTAAGTAACAAACGACAGCCTTATATTATATCCCCTATATAGCCTAATATTGCACATATTCAATGTCGTATTGTCTCTGCTATATAGAAAAAAGCTTTGTTAGCTCTGAAGAAACAGAGCTCTACCAATCAGACAAGTCAGACTGGACTGAAACGCAGTAAGTCAATCTGTGGATCTCTTGTGTTTCAAGATGTTCAAGAAATAACTGATATAAAAACACTCTTCACTAACTCTCTGCTCTGATAAGCTTTGTCAGATCAGCCTGTGGTGGACACAGCAACAGCCACAGAACAGGCAAAAATGCTGATTAAATCTGGAGCGATCAGTGCCATCAAATCAGAGAACAAGAACTCAGGCTTCAAACGCTCCAGAACACTTGAGGGGAAGCTAAAGGTAAAAGACACATTCACCTTTAGTAATCAATGTCAATAACACAAAATGACAAAGCCACAATCTTTTCAATTATTTAACAGTTATATGCCAAAGTTGCATGAAAACATATTGTGGTCACATTGATATGAAATTTACTTTCCAACTTTTCTAATTGGCTATTTATGGAATTCTTCCTTTTCTAGGATCCAGAGAAAGGTGCTGCTCCAGCCTTCCTTCCATTCCAGAGGAGTGTCTCCACAGATGAAGAGCCCCCTGATGTAATGTGTGGCTTTGATCCTTTCTAGGGTGATAAATTGCTGTGAACAACTGTAACATAATTCTGTTGAGAATATTAAATAGATTTAGACAGATTTAAATAAATTTACATGTAGACTTGAATTTACGCCATTGTAATGTTTCTTGAATTCCCTTTGCAGTCTGGCAAACGAGTCCACAGGAAATCCCTCTATGATAGGTGAGACTGTCAAACTCTTTATACAGAATAATACTGCTAACCTAAACATCTAATAACCTTTCAGATACAGTTATTGTGATAAAATTTCAAGCTGTTTTCCATGTCCTGCCACAGTTTTGTTCCTGGAGATCGTTTTCGTGATGAGCAGGCAGGAATGACATCGAGTCAAGATGCTGAGCGTGAAATAGAGATGGACTGGGAGAGAGACCGAGACAGAGAGGGGGACAGAGAGAGAGAGAAAGAACGCGAGAGGGGGCGCGACAGAGAACGTGAACGCGACCGTGATCAAGACAGGAGCCGGGAGAGGGAAAGAGACAGAGAACGAGACAGAGACGGGCCCTACAGACGTAAGTCAAGCTGTAATAAGAACATAAGAAATTTGCGGATATTAAAAGGATACCATGTTTTCAGGCACCATTACAAATATTGCAGTGTCTAGTTGGCTCAGATGAAGCAGTTGCAAAACAGATTTCATTATTTTTTTATAACATTTTTTTAATAAATCAAATAAAATTGCATCTGTGTTTTACTGACATAACTTTACATCAAAGCAGTTTCTGTAACAACACCCAAATTACATTTTCTAAGAATATTTTAATAAAAAACTAATTCTAAGAGTTGTTACAGATACCATTTTAAAACAAGAAGCCCTAAATATTTTCTGTAATGCTGTGCAGGGTCAGATTCGTACCCGGAGCGCAGAGGCGTGCGGAAGGGAAACACAGTATATGTGTACGGCACGGGTTTAGTGGAGGACAGTTTACGCTCAGCATTTGCACAGCATGGCAACATTATCGACCTTTCAATGGACTCGCTACGCAAGTATGATTGATTTCTAATTCTTTCTGGAGGTTTGGAATGTTAGTGCACTATAGAGAATGATTCATATGTTCTACATCATACATGTAAGTATATATATTCCAGTGCTGCATTGTGTGGGTTTCATTAATTATGTTTTAATAGTAATAATATAGGCTATACAATAGCTTAATGCTCTGCAAAGTATCTAATGTGTGGTTTTTCATAGCTAGGACTGTTTGTGTAGTATATCTTTCTTAGAAATGACATTACCAGTAATGTCATACATGAAAATGTTATTTTGCCTGTCTTACCAGTTGTGCCTTTGTTACCTTTGAGAAGATGGAGTCAGCAGACCAGGCCGTGGCAGAGGTGGGTTGTCTGCAGCATATGTTAAAATGTTAGTTTAGATTTCCTGTACGAAAACCAGATTTGTTTTCATGTCCATTGTCCATCAATTCTCTGAACAGAAGAACTAAACGGTACCTTTAAGACTGTGCTTTATATGTCAATATCATAATAATTTTCTATAAATCCTTTGGGTGAACTGATAAGCTGTGCTCTGTAAACATTGTAGCATATTCAGTTTATAAAACACACAAAATAATACTGTTTTCCATGAGATAAATACTGATTTGACCCCTTTAAAGGCTTAGAAACGCATCACAATTTTCATAAAATTTCATTTATCTATTTAAAAAACTCTTTACATCCATGTTTTTGCATTGTTTTCTCCTCCCAGTTGAATGGCACTACAGTGGGTGATGTCAACATCAAAGTCAGCATAGCCAGGAAGCAGCCCATGCTGGATGCCGCCACAGGGAAATCTGTTTGGGCTTCTCTTGGTAAATAAGGAACATTACACAAGAGGAAGCTGTCATACAGTCTGTGTGTAGTATCCTTGATTAACCCATTTCTATTTTTTTATCTCCGTCTTCTTTTCTTCATCTTTTGCTTTACAGCTGTACAGAACAGCGCCAAGGGCTCATATAAGGACAAACGGAGCCAAGTTGTCTACAGCGAGGATTTTCTAAAATAAGTTTTTGTACACCATACCATTTGCTTAGCTTATAGAAATGTCTGCTGTTAGTTTGCTGTCTACTTACAGCAATCATTTTGTTTATGATGAAGTGATAAATTCATTTAAAAGTCAAAAATCTGCTTGAAAGTGTCAGCTGTAATTTTTTCATCTTATTAGCCTCTATACTCCACAACAGTTTATGTTCAGAATGGCTGGAATTTTAGCTCAGTCATTGTTTATGTTGTTCCGTTCAATAAATGAATCAATAAAGATTTCCATCAGCCTGTGCGGGGTAACACTTAATAATCAGTCTGAAAAGTTATTACCATCTATCATTAGCAGATCTCGAGTTTTGCTAATGAATCACATGCGCCTCCATATTAGGTCATATCAGATTGCAGCAGTGTAAACAGGCTTTTGGAGTGATATGTGTGTGAATAATGGCAGATTAAGATTGCACAGCTCTACGCAGAACATTAGATGCTATTGATCAAACAAGCTGTGGTTCAGATTTTGCAGCACTCTGGTTCTGCCGAAAGGGAAACGTTATATACAAATAATGAGGCATGCTCTATTATATAACTCTTCCGAATACTGAGACCAATAACATCAGATTCAATAGGATTCCACATTAACTGAGCTTTGTGATTATTAAACATTGTTCACATGTCAATTACTTTAACAAAATATAAAAGACGTTAGGTTAAAAGTTGATTGGTTAAAATAATTTGCATTGATTTAGTACTAACTTTGCTTTAGCACTCCTGTCTGTAATTTCAAGTAATCCTGAATGCCTTGATTAGCTGGTTCAGATCAGTTTGATGAGAGTTCACTCTGAAATCCACAGCATAGGTTCTCATCTGGTCCTGAAGGTCTGCTCCGACCCCGATCAGACACACCTTCCTGTGACTTTCTAGTAATCCTGAAGGCCTCGATTAGCTTGTTAAGGCATGTCAAATCAGGGCTGGGGGTAAAATCTGTAGGAATGTGGACCTTGAGGATGAAGACCTCAGAGATGAAAACTTATGGTCTATAGGATGATGGCTCTCCAGAAGCCTCGTCTGACACTTTAGCTCGAATCAACAGCAACATACTACAAACTCGCAGCAAGACACTGATGAGACGTTTGTTTTAATTGAATTTTTGTGATTATAACATACAGACACTTAAGTTTTACTACAACTAGATAACAGACTTTAAATTACTTCCATCACGCCACATACTAATTCATAGACATACTGTAGTTTGTTCCTAACTATGTTTATTTCTCTTACAAGCCATAAACATGCTAGACCTTCCCTTCTGGTGTCCACTAGCAGCTCCTCAGCTGCAGTGACTTGAACCTGTAGAGACTGTAGCATTTGTGCTCTGATGTGGTAGAGAATATAAAGACACTCATCAGTCAGGCTCACTCTGATAAAGCTCAGACGCTTTGGCAGTATTAGAATCTGCACAGTGACAATGAATAGACAACAGTACTGTATCACTGTGAAGCACTGGAAAATTTCAACTTTGAAACCACTGCTATTAAAGTCAACATGAAATGGCACTCACAGTCCATTTGACGTCCTTAATGTGACATTTTTAGTGGCCGATGTTCAAATTCACTCATTGAGAGCATACTGTAATGCTTCTTTATCAAATATACTGTCATTTGCTATTATTGCTGTAACCTTTATTACATTGTTACCTGGAATTACATTTCTGCATTAAGTATAGGTGAGGTGTTGAAGGTTGCATTACTTACTACAATAGCCTAAACCGAAGCTAAAATAGTTGGTTGGTAATTGGTCACCATTAACCAATAATATGCGTGGCCTAGATGACATCAGCCCAAGTCATTTTAGCAAAACCACAATACATTTTGTTTAGAACTACAAGCCCAATGTTTCTTCCTTTGAATTAATATGCGCTGATGAATCATGCACAATACCTTGATAAAACCTCAAAAATCAAGCAAAAAGGCTTAAATTTGATTTCATGTTGACTTTAACTGTTACCACCCATAACTGCCTTATTTATAATCTAAACCCCTCCCCCAGCAGCACCATCTGCATTATTTCGCTGCATCTCCAGGTAGTTTTGGGCAGTGGTCCTTCCATGTTGCTCCTTCAGGTGGCGCCGCAACGCAGGTTTATGGGCGAAGCTCACGTGGCAGTACGCACACACGTGCGGGCGCTCCCCACTGTGCAGGTTCATGTGGTCGCACAGTGTTGACTTCTGAGTAAAGGTCTTGTTGCACAGGGGGCAGCAGTGGAGCTTGGCGACTCCGCGGTGGACGATCATGTGACGGTTGAGGTTACTGGAGTGGCTGAAGTTCTTACCGCAGCATGGACACACATACAGACGATGTGTTGCCAGGGAATGCACTGCTAAGTCCTGTGATGAGGAAAACGCAAGTCCACAATGCTCGCACACCACCGGTCCCGCCACACAGGACGTAGAGCCGACTACTGCTACGGATTCGTCAGCCGTGCTGCGCTCGTTTGACGGCGTTCCAATACCCATCGCCTCCTCCCCGCTGGACGCTTCCACACCAAAATGAGCCGGACCTCCATCGGAGCCACCTTCATCTCCTTGTCCCTCACCTACCCTGTACTCCAAGCGAAGGGAACCGTCTGCAAGATTCTGATTAGACATATAATCGGCCCCGAAGGCAGCTCCAAAATTCCCCATGATCTCATCTGGGGTGGGGAAGCGCCAAGCCTCCTGATAGTTACCCAGAAGCTTGCGATCCTTGAAAGTATACCTCTTTCTGTTTTTAAAGCCTCGTCCTCTGCCACCCCTGTGCTCCCCATATCGTCGCCTCCACATGCGGGCTGCACCTCGAACACTGTTGCCTTTTGCTCGACCCTCCATACCGTCCAGCTCCTGACAGTGGTCGTCTAACATGACGACAGATTCTCGATTCACCTCCTCAGCACTGGGGTTCTTCTCTGGATCTTGATGTTCGTCACTGATGTGCACCTGAAAGACATCAGTGTCACTGCCATCCTCGAAGTGGCCAGATGGTTCTGATGCTCTAACCTGCAGCAGGGTGAAAAACCTGTTAAAGGAACTGATTACTGTGCAACCATACCAAAGTTGTACCTGATCTATCCTATCTTTCTTTGAACTGGGGTATTCAAACTGATAGTAAATTGCATTCACGTTCTAAAATACCATCATAGATGTGTGATTTAATATGATCTGATCTAATATAATCATTAGCCTTTTAACCTTTTTTGTAGACTACAGACGTGTATGTTTATACCACAATGATGTACTAAAAATGGAAAAGTTCCTTTGCGCTTTTCACATACAGACCACAATGTTGTCAAAACAATCCCTGTTCACGCACGTCTGTGAAATTGACTTAAAACGCTGTATTATGCATGAAAGACAGGCAGTTGGCAATGTCACTAGATAGACTAAATACATAATACGGATGCGAATGATGTCACAATTTTTCACAAATTCACGTACCCAGACAAAAACAGCCTGCACTCTGAAACCCATTTTCAAAAGTTTGCGTTTTTAGTCCCCCAAAAACACTGTTGTTGTGTAAGTGAATGGCCACATAAAACGCATAAAAAGTTTTCCATTTTTAGTTGAAAAAGGTGTTGTGTAAACGGCCCCTAAGGATATTTACATGAAGCATAGACAAATCACTGGCATCTCTGTGTTGAATGCTTGAATGTTCAGCATCAGTGGCCTGGAGCTCTTTTCCGGAACTGTTAGGGGGTAATGATGCAGTATCAGAAGGGGGCGACATAGATCCCAGTGAATGAGTACTTCCACTGACGATCACTGGCATGGACTCAGGATCTTCCATTTTTACAGTCTAAAGAGACATGTAGTGGGACACATAAACAAAAAGCAAGAGGAAGCTGAGTGAAGAGAAAGAATCACAATGTGATCTCAGTGATTAGGGTTGAGACACTCACCATGGGGCTGCGACTCCGGGGACGCATGTATTGGCTCAGGGCTCCTCTGCATTTCTCCACCACATGCTCCATCTGCAGATAGCTGGCTGCAGTCAGGTAGTTCACAATCTCTTTAGCACTGAACTGCAGCCTTCCTGTGTAACAGGACTGGAGGAGCTCACATACCACTGTTGAGCTGTGCAACATCGACACCTGCTGGAAACACAGAGCAGTTGCTGACAAAATCAAAACAATGACAGATGCTTAAACAAACTAAAAATGTTTTGTGAATGGCTGACAGGCTGGAATAGAGTGGTTCTTTATTTTTTAGACTTGCTCAATAATTATTCATACAACACTTATTACACATAGAGAAATACAGCATTGCAAATTTAGAAATGCTATATATAGTATTAAGAAGTTTCCTTATATGGATTTCCCCTAAATATCTACTACAACCTGTAAACCTTGTTTACAAGCCTGATTTTAGGATATTTCCATTGATACCATCAAAGATTTTCCAAGACATCCGCAAAGTGCATAATAAAGTCAACAACTGACAACTGAACTAAAAAGGGTGTACATAAACACAAGGGTGAACAAGGAAACTGAACAAGGAAACTGAACAAGGCACAGGTGAGACTAGTTGCTATATAAATAACCAGGAATAAATGGGTTATGGTAACAAATGAGCAACTAATTAAAGTTTAAAAAACATAATTATTAAATGAACACAAGAGTAACACAAGAGACTTGTGTAAATCTTGGGACACTGGAAGACACCGAAACCAGCGGCTTAGATTTTAATTTTTGATTTTAGGCAGCATTTGCAATTTTTGTATGTAATATGCATGTCACAACCTATCTCTAATCCACATGTTTTCTGAACTGTTTAGTAACCACTGTGATTTCACTTAGTAACACTCAATTCTAACATTGATAACGTCAGATCTTAACTTGGAAATTGAGATGGCCCCAAAGAAAAAGAAAAGAGGGGCCCCAATAAGTCACAGGCTCCTACTGCTTTTTAGTTTTTAAGTCTCTCACCTGTAGCTCTGATGAGGGGTTCAGAAGAAACTGGTCCCTAAGAAATGCAGAGCAAGCAGCCAGTACAACCTTATGACCCCTGAACATGCGTCTCCCCCCTGCCACAATGGTGACATCACAGAAGTGCTGCTGTGTCCGCAGAGAGTTCATGCTGCTCATGGCTGTGTCTCCATGTCCAGGCAAACGGAAACGAACTACATCAACATCCATCTCTTTACTAGGGTTTTACCCTAAACAGGAAATTGACCTAAACAGGAAATAAAGATAAACAGATGCATAAAAAATACTTTGTTTGTAGTGGTGTTGTTTATAAAAACAAAACTGAAATATCCATCCTCAAACTGTACTTCACTAGATATACAGTAGTATATCTGTTGTAGGGGTATGTCTACAGTTACATGCGATTTATTACAAAAATCATTACATGTTTATAACACATCTGGGCTAAACTAGCTGACACCTTTTGTTTCACAGGTAATAATAATCGGTTAAATGCGCAGTATGCATTCCTATACAAATACTTTACTAACGTAATAAAGATCATAAACTTACTCGAGTGATTTAGAGTTGAAAAGAGATCAATAATCCTGCGTAACAGATGAGCAAACACGAATTTATGATGTCTGGAGATCAATGAGGCTACATCGACGTCACTGCCGACCGAGAAAAAGCGAAAACACCAGATTAAACTACATCAATCCCATCCAGTTTCCACAAAACTGTTCTTTGTATTTTAATTGTTTACTTAGTCATATCTTTGATATATTCTTTTGTTCTTCGTGTGTTTTATAGTTATTATGGTTGGATTGCAGACTGAAGGGAAGTCAGAAACATTAAAGTCCCATGCTAGAACTGTAAAATTATTTGCAAAATAAAAGGCCTGTCTAGCCCGAGAGATCCAGATAAAGCTGTTTGACGGACATATTTTTAAAAGTTGATTAATTATTAAACGTATATAAATAAGTATAATCAAAATCATGATCATATTGATAATTTATCCTATTTATTAATAATTTT
>JAZGTJ010016671.1:0-12528 GCA_036877575.1 Botia almorhae
ACACATTGATCACTACACATTGAGTATGTGCAATCCCTGGGATCGAACCCATGACCTTGGCGTTGTTAACGCCATGCTCTAACCACTGAGCTACAGGAAAGCCCTCATTGTCAAAAATATTAACACCTCCCTCTCAAAATGACATCTTCCCTTGATGATGTATGTCTGTCCCCGAAAGCGGGACTAATATTGACTGTCCAATGGAAAGGCAGTTTTTATTCCTCCATCTTCCAATGAACCAATCTATTCCTGAAGAACGAAAGTAAGTCCCGCCCATTTTCCATTCCAAAAGCTATTTAACTTGGAAATGCATCACCATAAGGAAGACTCAGATTTAAGGTTACTTTCATTTTTAGGCTTTGGTTATAAACAAAATGCTGTTTAACCAATGGCAAAATCACTTTAAATGCATGACCTCAGATGGCTTATTGTTTTCATAAAACAGTGCCATATATGAAGCAAAAGACAGTGGCAGATGCTTTTATCCAAAGCAACTTACATTGCGTTAGGCTGTACATTGATTCTGAGTATGTGCAATCCCTGGGATCGAACCCATGACCTTGGCGTTGTTAACACCATGCTCTAACCACTAAGCTACAGGAAACCTCAAGTTTTTTAAGATGTATTAAAGATGATACAATTACTCTTGCAGAATATTTATTAAGCGGTCACAAGAAGTGACAGAATGGCACTTAATCAGAGGCCATTAATTTAAGAAGTAATCAACTTCATTAGCCTTTATAATTTGTAAACTGTTCATAGTTGCAAGCTCTGTATATTTAAAAACAAATAAAAAATGCAAACCAAACCGTTATAGATTTATAGTCATGTGCCATCATAATGGTTATCAGCCTAAACCTAAAACAATAACAATCAATAAAATCAGTGTTTTGATCTCAGTTTCATGCATAACGGCTGATCTCAGTGCAGGAAAGTGGTTTAATATGCTGTTAACTGCTGTGGGCAGAAAGAGGAAGTCTGTTGAGTGTTGGATCAATGTTTCTGAGGCAGCGGGTCAGGCTACAGTAATGGCTCACATTGTTTTTAAAGTCTGGTCATGAGTGTGTGTTGTAGGAAGATTACAGTGTAATTCTGCTGCTCTTTTGTCTTCCCACACAAGTGAATAATTTAATGGCCGCGTCCGATATCGAAGGTAGTCGCCTCGCGGTCCAGTCAGTCACAGGCAGTGTTTTGGCATGACGGGCTCTCTTAAGGAAACTGGTTTCAGGCAGATTGTCAAGGTGCTGTATTGACACATCTAGAACAAATAATCTAGAACAAGTTCTTTTTTAAAAGGGCAAGCACATTTCCAAGCAAATATTTCATTACTGTGATAGTTCATACAATAGAAAAAAAACATAAGATGCAGTTGAGTTGTTTAATGTATGTTTGTTTACATGTTTATGATAAGCTACAATGAATCAGATCAAATAAAAGGTTCTTTTGGGCTTGTTTTGTCAGTCTGTGGTGTTTATTTCTTTCCAAAAGATCTGATACCCCTGGCCATGGATTTAAGAGTAAGTTCGATAGAGAGAAAGACAGTGAGCAAGAAAGAGAGAAGGGGGAGAGAGAGATAGTGAGCACCAAAGAGAGGAGGAGGAGGAGAGAGAAAAGGTAAAGAGAGAGAAAAGGGGGGAGAGAGAGACAGAAACAGAGAGCGAGTGAGCAAGAAAGAGAGAGAAAGCGCGCAAGAGGGAGAGAGCAAGCGAGAGAGTGCCGTCAGACACACACAGACATGCAATTTATATCATGATGACCTAACACGCCAGAGGAGATTCATAACCTCCCTCTGATCCAGATGAGCAGGTCGTTGGAACGTCAGGAGACGAGACGCTGACATTTGGTAAGTGGCGCAGGTGTCGCGCACGATGCTGAAAGCAAACGAGGCCGTAAGTTACACAGACGTTTACACAAACAGGACGGGCCCTGCGCTAAAGATGACAAGGGCGCGAGGCTTTCTCTTGTCTTTTACTGCAACTAATAAACTTCAGCATAAAATTGTCAGGCCTCAGGGTGTCCTACTTAACATGAAGTAACGAGAGAGCTGTTGAAACGAGTTGAATCAGCCAAGGGTTTTATGACACTTTTAAAAGCTGTTAGGGGAGAATGCTGGAGAAACCGCCAGCATACATGTTGATTGTGTGTGTGTGTGTGAATGTTCAGGGGTGTGAGTGACTACAGGCAGATGTTTAGTAGTTTGGCTGGAACTGGTATTTCAGAACCCAATCGGTACCGGAGTTGTTTACTTTATGCAAAAATCAAATACTAAAATACGTCACTGTAACCACATACTGCACGGGGCCGATAATGTCAAAGTATTAATTTACACAGACTAAAAACATTTTAGTATTTTGAGTGTTTGGTTTCTAGCATTTTTTAACATTTTTAGTGGTTTTGGTTCATGCCCTCACAAAAACCACATGAATTTCACGTGTGCAAAAACGTGAGTTTATCCTGTATTTAGGTGTTGTTTCTTTTTTTATCTTGTGTGGTTTTTTGGGGTCATGCACCCTGTCCAGCTTGACATCTTGCTAATTTGGTAACAGTTTCTACCGAGTAAACGAATGAATTTTCCTGCTAAATATTAACGGCATGCTTGGTTTTTGAAGGTCAACAACAAAAGTCGATCAGCCAATTATTTCTTTCATCCTAACTATTTACAATTGGTTAGTCTAAATACATTATTTGCATTTACCATCATTTTCCTTTGATCTTTGGTTCATGACCCAGCAGTTAGGAGGGAGTGAGAGAGGGGTCATTTAAACACAGAATGTCACGCAATAGAATAACATTTTTAGAGAAAGAAAAAGACTTTATTTCAAGCACAAAAAGAAATTAACATAAATCAATGTTGAGACGGCCAGTGTAGGAGTCTCATGGCCCACATATTGTGCTCCTGTGTGCAGCTGTTAGGGATCTGAACGAGATGGAATAAGATGATTAAGAAAGTGAATCAATAAAATCCAGCATAAAGGATGAGTGTAAAATCTTCATCAGTTCTTTAGTAAAGGAGTATCTCCAGCATTTCCACAAAAGAATAGCACAAGGGTTTAGATGATTCAGAGTATGCTGATTCTGTGTTCCATTAGCTGAGAGGTTTGATTGCTAATGTGTTATCAATATTTTGTTAATCAAATTTTTTGTTTACTTCTGATGTCATATTCAACAACGTTGTATTCTAAGGGTACATCTACATTAATCTGAAGAGACTTGGCAGAGCATTTTCAAAAATCTCTTCGTTTTCACAGGTCAAAAATGCAGCCTTAGAACTGATACTGTGAAAGAACTTTGAGAGAGCATTAGCCAAGGTTTTGAGAACGTTCCCTCATTGAAAAAAAACCTGTTTTCAAAACAGTCTGGATTAATGTGGATGCCACACAAATCACCAGTTTCTGCATTCAGCAGGATAATGCGTTACATATCCACATGGAAAATAAACAACAACCGGCTTCGTTCACAACTGACGACAGGAAACGACTCCTGGAGTTTACAAAGAGCAGCGTGTGTAAGTGCTCTGATTGTTGGAGCACTTTGAGAGGGCGGGACATGGTGAGGGGGCGGGGCCTGGAATGGGCTCTCGGTGGGCGGTTCCCGATGGGGAAAGAGGGTTTAATCATATGTGGTGATATTGAGTGCTGCTTGGGAGGGCGTAATGAAGCGAAACTGATGGAATAAAACAATAAAGCTGTGTTTACACAACACACCGGTTTCACAGTAAAACAAAACAGCTTGCAGCTGGTGGGTCACAGCTCTCCATTTGATCTGATATTCCGGATCACCTGGATGCTCGGTTCAACACCGAGTCTTTGGAAGTGAAATCTTATTCAGCCGATAAACTTCAGTGTAGAATTGTCAGCAGAAACATATTGGGATTGATCAAATGCTGCGCGTCAGTGTTTGCATGCCGTTATTGTTTAGTCAGTCATTTATTTAATTTCTCCTTTGTGTCTGAACTGTAATAGTAAAAGCGAGATGATCAATATCTATTGACCTGTAATATAATAACACAAAGGCAGAGATTTTTCAGTTAAACGTATTTGTCATCAAACACAGTTAAAGGGGCCGTAAGTAATTGCTGGTTTATGTTGCCCTGGGCGATTCATCGTCGCTCTGTTTTTTTTGTACTGATGCCGCATCACTCCATTAACACCTGAGAATATTTCAGTCTGTGACTAAAAGTGTCTGATAATAGGAACGTTGGAATGACTACCTGAGTTATGTTTCTCGTGACCTTGAAAACCTTCTAATTTACATTTACATTAATGCTTTTGGCAGACGCTTTTATTCAGAGCGACTTGCAGTGCATGCGAAGTACACTGAGCTGACTGGTAAGAAGAACGATTTAAACGCTGGATCTGCGATGTACCTGCTCGTAACTTCTGTTTTAAACAAATAGAAAGTTACGGATTGCAGCGTCAAGCTCGAGCTGTTTAGAAAATGATTTTATCACCTGTCATCTCTGTATACGATTATGTCCAGTTTGCCGTTCTCTATATAGAAGATATCTAACCAGGTGCTACAAGTGGTGCCTGTTCTTGCATTCAGAGAGAGAGAGCGGATATGCATCGAGAAGGTAAAATAGATGAATCCAAGCGTTTAGATACACCAGCTGTATCTCGCATCTCATTAATTCCTAATAATAAAAGGGATGAATATTCATGAGAGACAGGTGGGACCTGTTAGAACTTAAATGAAGTTGTCTTTCAGAATGTCAAGTACTTTTTATGTTAATAACCTAAAAAAAGGGCAAAGTCGCAAGGCGATAACTTCAAACAAACAACATATGTTCAACATTAGCTCTCCTCTTGCGCGCCTAATTAACAGATATTGAGATAAATGGGTGTAGAGAGAGAATTGTAGTGGAGTACAACACCACGACTGAGGTAAATATCGTAACTGTTGCTGGAATGGCCGGTAAAAGCGCGAGAAATGCTGCGATAGTTCGTATAATACCACTTCAGTTAAGTTAAAAAGTTATTTTACTGTCTGTTTGTTCTATTTTTTTCAGCTATATAAAATACTGTGTTGTTGGTTTTACAACATGCCAAAATATGTTGAAATCATTTGGGGGTCAAGTTACAAATGATGCTGTGTGTTTGATGCTCCAGGTTGGTCAGTTATAAGGTTCGGTCTTAAAAGGCAGCTGTCTATGTGGGCGGCAGGCAGCCAGCCAGCTCTAGGTTTTATTACAGCACAGGAAATGATTGCATGTGAATACATTTTATGCAGATTGAAGAGCTGTCTCACTGTCATGACCCACAACACACAGTAAACAAACACAATGTTCTGATTCATCGGCCTCTTCAAAGGACATGCCAGTCCTCTGTTGCATATGTGGTTCTAAGTTCCCAGCTAACAGTTTTAGAGTGTAAGAATGTTTTCCTAACGTTTCTATTAAGTAACAAAAATGTTAAAATGTTGTTTTGAATGTTCTAGGAATGTTTAAGACGTCCAATTATATAAACATTAACATTATTCAAACGTTTAATTCTGTGACGTTTTTATAACGTTCCACTAACAATCTAAGAATAACATTTTTGGTATATGACATGCTGTATAACATTTAAAGCTTCTACTAGCATTCTATTAACGTTACTGCAAAAACGTATTGGATGACTTTGTGAAAACCAATGTTCTAAAAGTTGCATTTCCTGTTAGCTGGGTTCTCGATCACTGTGGATTTATAAAGTATGTGCTCTGATATTTGATAGAAAATGTATCAATCAATCAAATGTATATGTGGAGATATTAAAAGAGATGCAGACACATTGATTTTAGCCATAACATATAAACGTTTCACACCAGACCTTGAGCTGTTAAGTTTGTTCTGCGATGAGATATTTCTGTAGAGGTCACGTTTCAACTGAGAGACTCAGCACTCATTCCCACAATGCACAGCAAATCAGTTCTTCTATGCTTTTAAACCCGTCTTCTGCTAAATATTTAAATTTACAAGGTAATTACACAGTCTTGTACCGCTGTCTTTTTTCTGATGTTCGCCTCAGAGCTGGTTGGTTTGGTTAATGAATTGGAAGCTAAAAACAAAAATCACTGAGAAGACTTTTTTTCAAATGCCTGTGGAGAAACTGAGCAAATAAAAAATGCTCAAAAAGGCTGTTTGTAAAGTTGGTGGGTGATAAATTTGTTATATTTCTAGAAACTCGAGTGTGTCGTCGTTATAGAGGCAGTCACAGCCTATGATGAGAAGTTCCTGCTGAAGCCTTCGTAGAGGTCACAGCATCTCTCCTATAATTGTATAAATGTAAAATAGTCAGGACAACGTAGTTGTAAAGAATAAATAAATTAATACGTCATCTCTTCTTTGGTTTATTACAGGAAGTCATTGACTTGAATCACATTAAGTTCATAGTGAGCTGGACTGAGCTGCAGGCAAATACTCGGTTCTGTTCAGTTTAGATGGTGTTGTTTATCATGTGACTTGAAGGAGCCAGAGGAGCTCTGGGCCGGTCTTTGTTCAGCTCTCTGGCAGGAGAACCTGTTCATTCATTACTGTGCTTTGTGGGGAGGATTTTGCATTGATGATTGTCATCCCAGGAGCCAGATGGTGCTATGAAGCATCGCTGCCTCATCTCCTCCAGACGCATCAGAGGCAGCAGGACAATCCCCACCATCACGAACACTCCTGCGTTTCATCTTCATGAACTTGAGACGTGGTTGAGACAGACCAGCCCAGAGTTTTTCTAGCAGCGATTGTTTCTCTGCAATTGAACAGGAATTTGTGGCTTGCTATTGTCTGTCCAACATTCTGTGAGACACTAGACAATTGAGCAGAGCATAATGTTGGCAACACCATATGTGTTCGATTTCCATGGAATACATGGACAAAATGTATAGCATGTAATGTATGGCTGGAATATAATGTACGTTTGTTTGGATGAAATCATAATACATAACTGAAAATATTTTAATATCAGAGAGACTGTCCAGCTAACAACTTTAGGTTGTAATAATGTTTCTCTAATGTTTTCATTGTTACAAAAGCATTCTTAAAATGTCCAGTTTTTTTAGATGTTGTATTAACGTTAATGATTGGTTATAAGAACGTTACGCATACATTTAATTCTGTAACTTTTTAAAATGTTCTAACAACATAAAAATAACGTTTTCGATATATGGTATATAACATTAAAAAACATTTTACTAACATTATTGCAAGAATGTTTTTCGCTTTAAGAGAACTTTTACAGCATGTTAGCCAACGATCTGAGAACGTTTTCTGTTAGCTGGGTAATATCCTGTTCTGTGTGCACAGAATAAATGCCAACGTTATTGACACAGGAACCGCTGGGGGGAAACTCGCTGAATACAATAAGTTTAAGTGAGTCCTTCAAAGGTCAAAATGTTGCACTTGAAGGTCTAGCGACGTGTTAGCTTTAATCCGAGTAATTGGCTTGACTCTCAGAAGACGACAGAATAAGGTCACTGCATTTTTAGTTGTTGGTGTCTTGGTAACAATAAATACATTCGTTATTTACTTGCGTTTCCAAAAGTGAAAAATAATGTGGAACGTTATGAAATTTTCAGCACCAGACTATATGAAACATTAGCACATGAGCACGTTATTTGTGTTTTAACCTGTATAAAAATAGTCCGTGTTCTGAGTAAATGATCAGAGCCTTGGAGAGAACATATGTAGAAGCAAAATACTTCTAGCCATTTAACGGGCAGTTTACTCAAACATCAAAGCTTGAACCAATCAAATGTGTTTGTTGCACGTCTTTGAACAGTGATATTCAGAGTTCAGTGCTCTACAATTCCTAGAACCATCAAAGATGATGATGTCATAGCTCTGCATTTTAAACCAGCTGGATTATTTTGGGTTGAAGTTAATACTCCAGTAGAGAAATGTTTTAAGTTTGTTATTATTTTGTAGCTGAGTGGGCTGAAATGATGCGTGGAAACTTTGTGAATCAAAAACAGACACTTTAAGTGATTGTATTGCAAACGTTGACAATTGATTTTCCTTTTCTTATTTCCTTCATAGAAATGACTAGGAACTACGTGGGATGAATTGAAAGGAAACCCGTCAATGCGTTTGACGTGATTGGAAACAGTAACACATTACCTTGAAAAGAGCACAAAGAACCACATTCTTGCTCCAACCCAGTAGAAAAAATTGGTCCAGTTTATTCTAGAAAATGGAAAAACTGGTGGCGAATTCATTGAACCGTTTAACGACTTTTGCATCTTTGTTTAAGTTTACTCAAACTTGTCTCTTAATGGAGTGAGACACATCAGTGTTGATTTGGGCTTAATATAGATCGTGCCTTATTTACAAAACTGCATTTTTAATGGCCGCAATTAAAGGCAGATTAGGTTTTGTTACGCTGGATGAAAGTCTCTTCATATCCTGATAGCGATCACTGAATAAAGTGGTCTGTCAAAGTATGTTCATGTGTTGGAGGAGGCGTGGCTTTGGAGAGCCTTCTGAAGGTAGGGGGGATCTTATGCTTTCAAAGCTAGCTTGCTATTGCTAGCTACGTGCTACCTTTAACATTGCACTATTACGGTCGCCATGCACGTTCCTGTATATTTTCTAGGTTTCATGGCAGCAGTAGTACATCAGATGATGGAATGGAGGGCCGTGTAGTCAAGGGCACCCCTGAAGTGAAAATGACGTATTTGTCAGGTGTTGTAACCATACTTAAAATGCATCCTTTGCATTTAACCTATACCGGTAAGGAGTAAACACAAAGCACTGCATCGCTCAAGAAGCTACTGGGGTAACGTACCTCAGCCTTACAAGTGGGAATCGAACCTGTGACCTTTGGGTTGCAAGTCTGACTCTAACCATTAGGCCTCGACTGTCCTGGCATTGTAGGTCTGATTCTGGATCCCAATAATGGTGTGATAACTGTGCAGTCCGGTCCAGTGATCGAACCCGGCAAAGTATGCTGATCACGGTAGTATGCTGCGCTATCAGCGGCCGCGATTTATTCTTACCAGACTCCCCAAAGTGTCTTTAGCTATAAATTATCAGACTTCTCTTTTGACATCGATCAGTTAAACACAGATTAAGCCGGTCATTAAGACAGAATTAGCATTGACCTGGTCACTAATGTATTTGTGATATTGCCATGAGCCTCCTCTGGGTGTTTTCCGAGGATCTTGGCCAATCAATGGCGAGTATGCAAATGAGCTTGCTCTAAGTGTTGGGGTAATTACAGCTTTGTTTAAGTTATTTGTTTTCTAGCTGGAGGAGGCCGGAGCATTAGGAGAATTTCTTACCCCTCCTGTGGTGAGGTTAGGACATGATCCATGATGTCAGCACAGGCCAGGCTGGGATGACACCATTAGGGTCCAGAGCGTTCATTTACAGCGTTATTCATTAATAATGGTCTTAAAGAGCTTTTGGCAGCAGGTTTAATTTATGCGTGCCAGGTTGTTCATGGGGTGTGGTTTACTTTTGGTATAAAGTGTTACATTTTCAGTAGGTTTAAAAAAAATGGGTGTATTATACAGTGAAATTAAACAATGTTCTGTCAGATATGATATATTCTGAATAATACGTAGAGAAAAGTGCTAAAAAGCCCTTGGCACAAGATGCTTTTACGATATTTATATCTTCTGACTTTGTGTGCAAGAAATAAACATCAATATAGATTTACAAAAATTCCTATTAACTGTAATAATAAAATAAGATTTTAAAGATTTTACATAACATAACAGTTATCTTTATGTATTTATAACTGCTTTTGTATAGGTTTGCAGGTAGGTAAACATCTTGGAGATTATGCCACAGTCCTTATGAATTTAGGCTGTCCCATTTTTCTTCTCATATAACTTCAGACTAATTTGATGATGATGAGCTCAGATCTCTATGTGGGCCATACTGCCGCTTGTAAGTCATACAAAAACCTCACTTGTTAATGCCATTGAATATTTGTGATTCTATATTAATACCTTCTACTGACACCAAAGCAAAAAAACATCTGTTTAAAATTTTTTTTTGCTAAGCATCTAATGTGCCTAAGACTTGTAAGTACTGTACAAAACTAGGGTATTGTGGGTGGTTGCTAGGGCGTTGTTGGGTTGTTGTTAAGGTGTTCTGTACAGTTGCTAGGCTTACCAGCCCGAGTCAAAAGAGCCCATCCCATCTTCCCAGGTGTCTACAGTATGATCTATACGCCTATAATCTGGGTGGTCTATATGCCTGTTTTGTCCCCCCCAGGTAAAAAATCATTACTTAGAAAATGAACAGCACATTTCTGCACAACTGCATGATCTGAGACTCGCACCCGCAGCACAAACTGCAGTGTGAATGTCTCAAATCTGATTTCTTTGATTGTATGTTCTTGTCTCCGTCATGGTTTCCTCTTTCACACTCTGTTTTTTCACCCGTCTCTTGTCATCTTTCTCTTCCTGTGCATTCATGAGATGATGGTGATTTTTCATGATCATTCAGACATTAAATCCCGGGCAGCTCCGCGGAGGCAGCGACGCACCATCCATTCCTCCTATTTTCTCCGGGGTAATTACCTCCTGTCACTCTGCCTTACCCTCCTCGTCTGCTCCCATTTCCGTTCCATCATTCCAATCAAATTCTGCTCTTTTTTCATCCTCCTGTCGGGGGAGGAGCACAGACCGGCCACCTTCAAACGCGTATGAATGAATCGGGCCCCCCGCGTTTTCGCTCTGTTTACCGAAGCGTATTGGTTGTCATTGTGAGGGAATGAGGAAGAAGAAACATGTGAGGTCCAGAGATGAGAATCTGGTGCTTTAAACATCACTCACCATTAGTGTGTTTTTCTCCCCATCTGCTCCGAGCTCCAGCGTCCAGCTTAAGATCAGATCTGCTCAGGTTACGAGATCGCTCATGCATAAATATACTTTCTGCTTTCCATATAAAGACAACGGGTTGCGAGGGAAGTCGCGGCCCGCAGAAACGTTTGATGAGTTGAGCATGCTTTTTGACCTCCTTTCGCCCACATTAGGGTCAAAATCGGCCATTAATATCTCTAAAAGCCCTCATCAGGAAAGACTCACAGACACATTTTCGAGATGCTGTGCTGAGCTGTCGACCCTGGAGACCATTAAAAGTGATGTGTAAAGTCATCTGCACATCATAAGCTCTCATATATGATAAGGATAAACACAGCGCTGCATACCGCATGTGGCCTTAACCACCATTTGTTTACTTTTGAACTTGTAAATAGGTGTTTGCTAAATGCCTGATTGTAAATAAATTACAATTAACTAGTACTTAACATTTGACTGCATACCACAGACAAGACCACCTTTTATTTTTCCCATATATAAATAAACTATCACATGACTCACATAAGTACCTTAACTAAGTACTAAGTCTGACAAAGTACCAGAACTTTTATAACTAACTACAACTACAGCTTCATTTTGTCTGTGTTTTTAAAATTACGTGACAAATTCAGTATTATTTAATGATATTGATCGTAAATCATACGGACATAAATGGGTCACGATGACCTTTTAAATGGACACAATTCCGCAAACGTTTCTGTTGTTGTTTTTCAGCAGCACGATGCTTCTGGCAGAGACTGTTCTCAGCCGGGGTGCAAAAATAAGGGAATGTGTGTCTTATCGGGTTCTCAGTTCCTCAGATTTCAACATGACAGTGATGAAGAGCACGCGGGAGAAACGCGTCTCTTTAATATTTCTCACATGCATCCGCGCGTCGACTAGTTTTATCGTGTCCTTTACAAACCTCGCCACAGCGCTAGCTGGCACAAATCACGACCCACCGGACTTAATACAGAGTTAATAAAAAGAGAGACGTCTTCAAGGACGAATCCAGCCGAGTGCGCGTTACGCGTCTGCCGCGCGGCACACGCGCAGGTATTCCGCTCGGCCGCGCGAGCGTCATTCCTCACAGCCAGCGTCGCTATCTGCTGCGCGCAGGAGTCGAGCGACTGATTGTTTCCATGGCTCAGAGGGAAGCTGGGGGAACGCGCACACTTCTTTGACGAGAAACAAATAGGCGAGGAAAGCGTCAAGAATAAGAAAAACGATTTAAAAACCGAAGGATTGGAGGCTGCGCCCCAGTGTGGGGAAATGCAATCCAACGACCTTAAAATAAAAGCTCCTGCATTGTGACAAAGGCGGCCCGGGTCCCCCGCTGCATCCACGTGTCTGTGAAGGACAGTGAAAGATGCTCGCAGGAAAAGATGCGTGTTATAAGTCACGCAGAAATACTCACAATGGAGATCACGGTATCGGATCGTATCAGATAGATTTGTTAGGCAGAACATTGGTAGTCAGGAGGGGTCTCTGGATGTATGCAGGTGGGGTGAGGAAGCGTGCACTTCTCCTAGTTTGTACAGAAGTCAAAGTGAATCCAGTGTTGTTGTCGTTGTTTATCATTTGTAATCACGATAAAGCCATTGCTGCCGAATATTTGAAATGAAAAGTCACCGTATGACGTCACACGGTGATCTGCATATGAATGACACAAGGATGTCTAAAAAGTAAGAAACTGTTGATATTATAGATAAAATTGTTGTCACTGGTATTTACAGAAATATTCCAGTC
>JAZGTJ010016672.1:0-12527 GCA_036877575.1 Botia almorhae
TTTGATCTTCAGATTCATGTGCACACTGATAAATGTGAGTGTTTAGGTTGGTTTAACAGACATTTCTTTGTGTGAACATGTCTGTTCAGAGACGCAGCTGTCAGCGGTAGACGCTCTGATTGACTCCATGATGCTGGTGAATAAGGATGAAGAGGGAGAAACAGTGGACATCTTTAAAACCACCCACATTCCAAACCCACAGTTCCAGAGGCTTTACCAGGCATGATGGGATGGGGTGGTGCACTCTTGGTTGTTAAAATATGGGCTGGTATCTAGAGAGAGTCGTTATAGCTACATATACAACCACATGTTATATCTCTGTAAGCTCATGTGGTCTTGCTGCAGTGATTCAGGTGTGATGGCCATGTGTCACAGCACGTTGTATCATTGATCTATGGTTGGCTTGTGTCCGTAGTGCTTGCATCACCGTGGTTTGAACCCTGACGCTCCCCTACCAGCGGTGGAGCCCTGGCTGCAGAGGTTCCTAGAGCGCCCACTGGCTGTGGCTGCCCACTGTCAGGCTCCGCTGCGAGAGGTCCAGACACGGTTCCCCCTCAAAGAGGTGTTGAAACGGAAAGAGCAGAAGACCAGTGCAGACGTGTTTGGAAGCAGGTGAGAATGGATCGAAACGGCGCGGAAGCCGCGGGTCAAATCCACGAGGAGTGTTACGTGACTTTATAGAAGAGTGTTGTGGGCTGGCGTTGACCGTATGCAACATGTGACAGTAGAAATGGGTTTGTTAGTGAAGATTCTGATGTCACATTATATCACAGCTGATATATTTGTGTAGCCGTCGGTGGGATGGACTAACACACGAGTGTATTGAAATAACATTTAGTAGAAAAGTAGACTTACGATTCATTTGTTCTGAGTGATCGTTCGGTTTGTGTCGATTTATTCAGAAATAGTGTCAAAAATGATTATTCTCTCGTTAGTGATGTCATCGTTGTTTTTAGGAACAGCGTTGAGGTATTTTTTAGGTATTTTTTTTGCTTGTGTGTTTGTCAGTGCTGAAGAGCCCGATGCGAAGAAAGTGAAAATGAGTGAAGAGACGGAGTTTAATCTGGCGGAGATCACAGCAGGAAACGTCACATCGGTGAGACCATCATGTGTTTTTTACCTCACACAATATATCTCATACACATACTCATCTATACAGCAAATTATTGTTACTTTGTTAAATGTTTAACCTTGTGTATCATTTATAAAACATTCAGATCTTTCATTGGTTGTGTTATAAAACTTAGTGAGCTGTCTACATAGACGTCATAGTTTCAGACTGTACAATATTTAGTTTTAGGTTCAGCTTGTACAATCCATGAGCTGTTATCTACGATTTGTTTAGAAGATTGTGTTTTTATGCTTATTGAAGTGTAACGTTAGCTTAGCAACTTGCTAATGGCAAACTCTACTGCTAATGGAATTGTGAAACGACTTCATGGAATTTTTGTACAATAATGTACGATAATACCACTACTAAAGTTCCATTTTAGTTAGGATACCACCTTAATAGGTAGCAGACAACAAGGCAGCTCTCCAGGTTTTGGAACAGAGCCATTATTTTAATACTGTTACACGAGCTATAATGAGTTTTTAACAGGTTGGTTGGTTTGTCAGGTTGGTAGCGTGAATCCAGCAAGAGATTTCCAGACATTGATTAGACAGAAGACCATTCCTTTTGATCAGGGTGAGGACTGATTCTACAAACTGTCACTCTTTCCTAATCTCCTCCCACTATCTGTTTCAGCCAATCACAGCACAAACCGGTATTATCTGATATTGTGTCAAACTGTTTTTTTTTACATATTGTATTTCTCTCACTATAACGTGTGGAAAGTGTAACTACAACTGCCAGACCTAGGTTTCTGCTTATATTCTGTTCCTGTAAACGTGCACAGCATTGTTGCTCTTGTATTTTTAATCTCCTGTATGTTTTCATGGCTTGTTGAACACGCCTGCCACGTCCAACTCTTTCCTTTTGTTCAGTGTGCGAGCATGAATTGACATTAAACCTTCAGTGAGCGTTGTTGATTGTGGATATTAGACACAGTTTCTGTTGTTGCCACGGTTGCTTTGACAGTCATTGTTTGTAACCTTGACAGCGTGTCAGCAGTTGACCCACAGGATTGAGCAGTTGCTGGGCAACCGGAGCTCAGAGTACTACATGAAGAGCATCACCTGTATCCAGGCCTTCAGGGAACACTCCATCACGGTGAGCCCCCAATTCAACCCTGTATTCAATCAGGAATCAATTGTTTTCAGTGTGTTTGGAGAAACCCACAGCCAGAGGCTGTTAATTACAGTAGATGTGGAGTCTCACAGCTAGACTGAACTCAGCTGGTGTGAATGTTTTTAAATTGCTGCTGTAAGACAACAACATCATCTGTGGACTGATACTCTAGCCAACAGCAGGTGCTTGCTGAAGGATGTCCTGCCCTCTGATCTTTATTTAATCATTCTCATCAGTTCTATCTGCTCTTGGTCTCGTGCCAGTAATAAGACAATGCGCTAGAGGTGCATCGATGATACCCTTTAAATTTGATGACACTCGAATGTATGTGCGACATTATCGCGTTGATGCAGTGAACTTTGACCCCGTGACACCAGTTCCAGTGTGAGCATCAGCGAGATCTTAAACATAATCTGTTACTGACTGAATTTTACTCTGTCAGTGTGGGAATGCAAAGCTATTCAACAGCTACATGGAGTCCCTGAAAAGAAGCATTCCGGACAGGAATCTTCAGGAATTTTGGGATCTGCTCATCCAAGGTACAGAGATGTTTATAATGTGATCTGTTCACACTAAGCGGAGGTTAAAAGGGTCATATTAAGCCGTTTTTCAAAGTTTTGATTATTTTTGGGGTGCACTACAATAAATGTTTTGTTTTGGATAAAAAAATGTATTACATATTTTACCTTTAATCTACACCGCTGTTTCCAACAGGCTGTTGAGTTCCTGGTTCTATGAAGCTCCTCCTTCAAAATTACACAATGGGCTCAGATTGGTTAGTTGGCCCTGTGTGTTGTAATTGGCTAATCGTCTAGTTTGGTTGTCCACAAATGTCACGTCAGTTGACACAGATGGGTGGGGTTTATTCAAATTCTGGGGGTTGTGACATCACAAACCCATAAAGAAGAGAGCTGTAGTTCCTTTTAGCCGTTTATTGTAGTCCTTAAGTTGCGATTGCAGTATACTTTGCAGAGATTGTTTATGCTCAAACAGCAACATTACTCGCAAGCTAAAGTTATAAACATATTAATAAAATTCCCTTTGAAACCTGTTTTCAGATGCTGTCACACTGATCAGCAGAGATGAGGTGGAGAGCAGCACCTTCTCCAAACAAGATGCAGACCAGGTATGACAGTTTTCCATCATATCCTCTAACCTTCACTGATGCATTCATAAAGCTTCATCACCTGCACCAGTCTACAGGTGTGGCCATTGTATGATGTCATTCATCTAAGACCATCATTGTGCAAACTCTGTTAGTGATATGCTGCTATTAATGTTGTGTGATATTTTGCTCTGTAAGTTGATACTGTTTTTTATGTGTTAGTTTCTGGCGGTTGAGCAGAAGGTGGATGTTCAAATGAGCTCAGCACAGGAAGATGCTGGTGATGTGGATGATTTGGTGAGTGTTTTAAGGTTGTTTGTCCGTTTTGAGTTCGCTAGTTTTGACAAGCATGTAAAACATGACGCATTTGCCTGTGTGTGTTGCCTATAGCTGTGGTTTTTATTTATTTGCTCTGAAAGTTTGAGAAATAAAATAGCTTCAGTCGTCTGTTATCAGATTTTAGAGAGCTCAGACTTTTCTTTTGCAAAGACGTGGTTGTGTTTTGAGTTGATAACGGATGTTTTCTCATGCAGTTGGACATGATGTAAAACAGATCTTCAGACATCTTGTGGAGTTCTCCATCAGGTATCATCTCCTGAGGGGAACACTGAACTCTGAGGAGGTTTTCACGAGTTAATCACTGTATCACAGATTTTGTCTTTTGGACCAGTTATTATGCTAGAGTATGATTGCACGAGATGTCTATTTGTGATTTTCCAAAGAAATCTAAATGTACTTGTTTTCATCATAATGGCAGAGAAATAATGATACTTCAAATAAAAAGCACAAACACAATAAAATCTGTTTTATGATTTTCATTGAAAACATTTAAAGCAGTACATTGACAGACCTTATAAAGACATGAGAGGTAATAAAAACAATCTACTACAAAATTAATGAAGCCTGTTTTTGTTTGTGCGTCAGCACAACATCAGCAGCTTGTGAATCACAATCGGCAGTGTTTCCTTCACACTGAAAGCACGTTATGAATTCATATTTGTCATAACATGAATATACATCACTCACGGAAGATCTCTCCCGTATACAACGACGGTTCATAGTTCCACGTTGTCAGGCTTTAAAAGGTCACTGAGACATCGGCATCACATTTGAAGCCATGCCGCAGTGTTGCAGATCAACAGGGAGAAATCTGGCGTGATGCTGTGACTCCATCTGACGCAGAGACTCATAAAGATCGCTCATAAACCCTCCGTTCGTGTGTAGTACGTCTAAGGTTGATGAATTGTAACGTCTTGGAAAACGAAAGGAATATAAAGGATTTTTGGTGCTGATGAGTTCTCTCGGTTTGCTTCTCCTCCCATCAGGAATTTGTTAGAACATTTAAGCTCTTCAACCTCCCCCAGATCTCTGAAACACTGCAGCAGTTTAGTGCAGTTGAATCCTGAGTGTTAACCTGCGTAATCCAGCTGTGTGGTGAAGATACAGTCACACGGGCAGTTTCAATCAATGACAAAGATCAATGTTTGTTGATTGACTTGCAGTGCTGTTGCGTCACTATTGGCAAAACTGCCTATTTATAAAAGAAGACATACTGTATTCTCGTTGTTTATTGTCATCAGATTCTCATTAGTGCAATAAAAAAAGCACAATTTGTGTAAAGCGAAACAGTTTCATGGTTTATTTTCAAGTGCACTCATTAGCGATTCAGTCTTATAGTCGTTAGCAGTCATTTAAAAGCTTTAATTAGCTTTAAATTATTATAAGCAACTTATAAGCAATTATTAAATTATTATAAGCAACCGATTCACTTCCAGAAGTATTTTGCAGTTACAAGCGACTGATAAAGAAAAACATGAAAACTTCAAAATGACTTCAGCTCTGCCATCGATTTTATGTTGTCACGAGAAAATCGCGTTTTTTATAAAGTCACTTCTTGTAGATTTTGATGCCACTCAGCAGATCACATCACTGCACACAGAACTGTGAGGCAGAACAGCAGAAACAATGAAAGTCATCCACATGTCATGAGAACTGTCGAATCTTCCTGTCATATCAGTTTTTTCATTTCTTTCTTTTCTCTCATTTTGATTGATCATTCAGCTGCTGGAGTTCAGACTTCTAGAGGAATCATTCATCAACATTTTTCCAGCTCTTACCTCCTACTGAACACTGTATCTCTTAAACTGTATGTGCGAGGTTGTTGTGAGAATGAGGGATGCATTAGGCTCTTATCATTACATGTATTAATCCATATACAAACTGTAAACAGACTGTAAATGAGAAGACTTGAGAGACTGTGTTCTTACACTGTTTTATTGTGGCTAAGGTGGTGTAAATTTTCATTTTCTTGTTATATTTGTAATTCCTGATCCGTATAATCAACAAATGTATCTATTCTGTAGCTTTTGAGGGTTTTGTGTAGTTTGTTAGAGTCATACTATGGAACTTAATATAAGATAATAGACAGAACAAAGCATTTTATTTAAGCAATAAAAGCGCTTAAAGTAATTGAATTTAATTTTTTTTTAGTGTGAGGAGAAAAGTGTGTCGATTGATACAATCTGCTCTGTATTTTATGCTGTAATTGCTGTTAACTATCAGTAGCTGCACCTGCAGCACAAGGATAAATATATGAAGTACATTTCTCAGTTTTTTTGAGGAGAAGTGTGTGTGTGTGTGTGTGTGTGTGTGTAAATCACAGGCTGTAATAGTTTCTCTGCGCTGTGGGAGTGTGTGTTCAGACAGGTGGATTAAAACAGTGAGTCCGTGCACTCTGTTCATTTCAAACCATTCTGCTGTTTTCAGAATTGAAAAACTGCAGCAACCTGTAATGACTGTCATTTTAAACTTCAAACGGAGGCTGGAAGCCATCTGACAAGCTCTCTCTCTCCTCCAGCATCCGTATTGAGAGGGAAGATGAAAGGATACAGCAGCGACGGATGATTTTCATGCTGTTCTGAGCACACTGTAGATCAGATCTCTGGATGGCCGCTGTCAATTATGCATCACTAGTTTTCTATCCGTCTTTTGAAGCGTGGACTTCTTCTCACATCTTAAACAGAAACACTTTCCGATACCTGAAGTTTGGACCCAAAGACCCAGATGGGCTTTGGGGAAACCGTGATATCAAACAGCATTGCTGAATTGTTCCACATGTAAAGTGATGCAATTACAGGTACAACCCGAAATCAGCTTCTCCTGTAGTTCTCGCATTTGATGTGCAAGTAACCCAGAGGAAACCAGAGTTCTTCTGAAACTCACAGACCCGGAACTAGAACCAGTAAGTCATTTTCTTTCAGCGGCGAGGAACCTGCAGAAGTCGGTGTCGTAAACCAGCACGACACCAAAAAAAATTAGTTCACGCTGAAAGTGAATTTTTTTTGTGTGTTTGATGTTTGATAGGATGTAACGCTGAACTTCCTCTTTTAGCTGCATTAGTTTTGTAAGTATTTTTCTCATTAATGTCTCTAAATGGAAATAAGACTGTGTGCTTTTTAAACACTTTTGTTTTTCCAAAGTCTTTGATTGATCATCCAGCTGTTGGAGTTCAGATACTGGTGGAGAGACTTATCAGCACTTCAGAACCATCACGGCTTTTCAGATCCAATCAGATTATTCAAGAACCTCCTACTGTACGCATCACTAACTGTATTTGTATTGCACTGATACACGAACAGTCAAACGTTTTGACAAATCTGACTGAATTTATATATCACATAATCTTACAAACATGTTATCTGCCTTATTCTGAAAAGAATAAAGAATAACCATTAAAAATGGTTTTGTTGAAAATCTTTAATTACACTTATTTAACGTAACAGATGAGTTGGAATAGGCGATGAAGATTAAACAACCATAAAGTGCCCGGCACACATGAGAACTCCAGCACTGTTTAAAGTCATCTCAGCATGAACCGCATGGATTTTTGTTTCATGAGGTTCCTGACCAGAGTGTCTTGAACTGTAAAAGAAAAATTACTTTGAAGAAGCTAAAATAAGTGATTTCTTTGACATTTTGGCTGCATACTTCATATACTTCCATCTGTGTTATTTCATGATTTTAAAGACAGATGGTTTGTGTAATGTATCTGATAAATGCTCTTCACACGCAAACGTGATGTTCATACTCTTGGAGCATTGACTCTTTTCTTCTGCGCAGGTTTTAAGATACTGAAGTGTGGACCTCAGGGGAACTGTGAGAAGAAGTGAAGCAGATGACTTCCTGACAAGATCTGCTCTGTAACTCCTGCATGCTGAGAGCAACTGAATTCTTCTGTGGACCTGCGGGTTCCACCACAAGAGGTGAGGAACGTTCCTCAAGATCACCACGACACTTCAGAGACTTGATTCTGCAGAGAAAATGGCCAAGGATCTCCAGGAATCGCTTCTGAAGGACCAAGAGACAATGGCGTGCAAATATTTGTCATTTCATACATTAATTTTATTTCTTTTCAGTAGTTATGAAATAGCAACATGACAAAAATATGGATCTCAGCACACTATGTAAAAGTTGATACATTTGATAGAAATACATAATGGCGAAACAAGTCATCTGAGAGAGAAGGTTATTTGAAAGGAAAATTTCACACAGAACTTTTTCTTTACGGTACCCCCATCTCATTCCAACCCTGAATTTGTGTTTTTGATAATCGAATGAAAATATTGCCTTCAGCTATGACTCCGACATCTCATTTGCGGTTTTGTATATTCACGTTATCTTGTATACTCAAAAGCACACTTGGTCACTTCACATTGTCGAGAACCAATGGAGACAATAAACTCTGCTTTCAAAAGCACCACGGTTTAAAAATATGGCTTCAGGTCACCTATAGAATTAGTGTATGACTTCTATGGATTGTTTTTATGATTTATAAAATGATTTATAGCTGTATAAATCATCACATTCCTCTTTTGTAGTTCACAGATCATGTAACATAACGTGGGGTTGGAACAACATGAGGGTCGGTAAAACATTACGTTTTTTGCACTATTCCTTTAAAAATCAAACCACGATTCAATTGTCTGGCTTTTAAATTCAGATCAAATGTTTGTCTATGGTATAAACAGTTAGTAAGTATAAATGTTTATGCTTGTAATTTGCTTTCATTAATTAAAGGGATGATGGTCCTGGAATCAATGTGAAATCATATTAGAAACACAATACTTCGGTAATGTGATGTGTTTTAATAGAGAGACAGTAATGGAAAGTTAGGCTTCATTTTAACTACTAGGAATTGATTGGATCGTGAAAAATTGGTGTAACATACCAGAACTGAGCCAGATGATTGGACAGGAGGGGTTGGGCTGGTGACATCAGCAAAAGAAAGTCGTTTTAGAGGAAGACTACATGGTAACTGATGGACAGCACACAATAAGACCAGGTCAGTTTTGATTTCATATTGAATTTAGGTGCCTAACTGAAGAGAGAACCTCCCAGAAACATCGTCTGATGTTCAGTATTTCCACGAGAAGGGCATGAAAAACATGCATTAACAGCAAGCAAGAAAGGGCGAGAGACAGACAGAGATTTAAAGAGAGAGAGAGAGGCTGTGCTTCTCCACTGATTAAGCTCAACAAAGTCGACATTGCTGTCCTGGGTGGCAATTGTCAACGTGATGATTGACAGCTGCCAGTCATAATTAATAGACAGTGAAAGGGTCCACGCGCTTTATTTAACGTCTCTGTGGTGGTGCAGTTTGTATTACTGTAAACGTTTTTTATCAAAGTTTGTTTAGAATTTCAATTTAATTCTTTATCGTCGTGGAGACGTGCATATTTTAGTAATTGACTGATCTTTGAGATTATCAGTAGCAGTTCCTGATTGGCTGATTAAATTTCACCCAGTGTCAGTTACAAAATCGACTAACAGGTCGATGTAGTGCAGATATTCTGATTTACGTTCTGAGTGAATATTATGTACTGATGTTTGTTTAAAGAAACAGTTCACTCAGAAAATTAAACTGTCATTACTCACATCGGTTCAAACCTGGAGATGATGTTTTTCATGGAAAAATTTTGGAAATGAAAAATCGTGACAGATTTTTAGGAAAAGACACAATGTCACAAACTTTTGGACGACAGTTTTTCAGTGAACTATTTCTTTAAATTCAGCATTTGTTTGTAGTTTCATCCACCTGTACATCCATTTGCCATCAATAACTTGTAAAATTGTAAAATTGTGTGTGTCAGCATTATATACTGGTCACTCGCTGTTGGCATCGGCCATTTATAAACCCATATCAGTCGACCACCAGTATCAACACGTCAATAAATAATCCAAGGACTGTGTGAAAAGACTGAAGGAACTGTCACACAGTTGAAGCGCTGTGCTTGTTGTCTCTTTGTGCTGAAAAACGTTCGAGTCTACCATCATAAGGCCTCCGGTCGATGTGCTCAAACAGTGGTAACTCTCATAACTAGTTCTCTAGGTTTGGTGGTGTTAGCCGTGGTGTTAGCCGTGGTGTTAGCCGCGCTGCTAGGGCTCGAGCTGCGTGGCTCGTGTGGCCTCAAGTGACTCAGTAAATGCAGGAAGTTGTACGGACAGTGCTGGTCAGGCAGAGTCACCCCGTTGCTTTGGGCGTCGCTCGGGTAGGAGCCTGAAGAATCGGGCAGGGTCACCGCGGCGTCCGTGGTTGTACTGATATTGGTCACATCGGGGGCTGGTGTGCCCGCAGCAGCCGTCAGAGAAGAAGGTGATGGAGATATTTCCACTCCTGTTTGCTCTCTCTGGTGAAGGAGCGATCGAGTCCACTCCTCATTGTTCTTTAGCTCCTCACTGTCCCTCTTCTTGTCGTAGTTTAAAACTTTCCATTGTTGATTGACAGCCTGCCATCGATGGAATATTCGAAACACGGACGGCCCCTCGTGGACTATTAAAGCTGCAGATAGGAAAGTCATTCAGGTTATTTCACTATAATAAACTTTCATAAGGTCCAAAATAACCACTCGCTCAATGTAAACAAATTCTGACCCGACATGAATGCAGTAATAACACAGAGTTTACGCGACACGTTTGTGATTTTTATGAGTGATCTATTATCCACCAAATGCAATAAAATGTCATGTATTTGGTTCAGACTGTTTTGAGCAATAAAGTGGCGTGTGACAACACAGCCATGCTTTTAAAAAGTCAAACAGTTAGCAACGATTTCAGATCCAGCCCTCCTTCTGCCTGCTCTCCATAATAATGGAAGAGAAATTGATTTTAGACATGAAAGGGGTTTCCATGCTTTATACAAATACTGTAATACATCACAGTTCATTGTTCTGAACATACTGTATGTGTTTGAAAGTATTTGATACTAATGACCCATAAATCTTTAAGATCCTGCTGAATTCACTTGCTGTGGAAACCTCATCTAGTGTTCTGTTTGAAATCACATTCAGCAATAATCCCGCACTTCTTTTTTTCTCCTTATCTTAAACTACCGGATATATTAATAAAGGCACAATCTTGTCTGACCCTTTTCCTCATTATCTAAAAAAACGTTTAGTCTGTTTGTTCAGGGTCACCCGACTCCTTCAGGTTTGAGTTTGGACATGTTCTCTCCAGAAGGTTGATGACTCTTCCTGGCCATTCTTTCCAAACTTCATCTCCCACTTTATTAGCGTCTCTTCTCCTTTTTTCTCCTTTTTTCATGCTCAGTATTGGTTCTTGTTTCTACTAACTATCACGTTAAAGTACATTTCTAATTAAAACTGTTTCTTAACATCCTAATAACAAGTGCTACTGTAAGGACGGGGATATAAATATAATTATATATCTTTTGTGGAGGGCGCAGGACCATAAAATGTTTGTCCAATCATTGCATTGCTGTCAAAATATTAGAATTTGGCCAAAATAAGATCTTGTGTATTACAGAAAGATGCTCTAAAATGCTGTTTACATACTAAGGGCAGCTCACTAGGTTTTGGAACGGAGCCAAAGCCTCCTGCTGATAAATTTGTTTTTATACGCTATTTGGACAAAAACAAACAAATTGAATTATTCATCATTCATTGATTTTCTCTGCTTTCGGTTTATGCCCATATGTGTGTGTGTGTGTGTGTGTGTGTGTGTGCATAAGTGTATTCCATAAAATATATGAGGATTTGCGTTTGGCTGAATACACTGAAATTTCAAAGGCTCATTTTTAATGTGCTGTGGAGGTCCTCACTCAGTCATGTGAATCGCTAGATTACTGAGTTACACTTGTGCTCGTTTTGACTTTTAAATCTGTTCCTCCTTATGGGCTTTTGTGTTTGCTGAGATGCGTGATCGTGTGTTCTGTTGTGTTGTTATTTGTTGCGTTACGTTATCTCGTGTTATAATGTGTTACAAACAAATTGTCTTATACCAGTAGGTCAATATTCTGTAAACGTGTTGTAATCACGGTAATAACGGTTAATGATAAATCAAATTTAAGTTTCTAACTCTAAAAAAACATACTGAAACTTTCAGAACTCAAAACGTCCTTTACAGCGTTTTGTTATTGATGCTGAACTGAAAAATGTTCAGTCTCTGGTGACTGAGGCTTCTGCTTGCTTTTAATATCATTGTTTTATGCAGCTCACTATAATATTTTTACACACAGTGTGTGTGTGTGTGGGGGGTAAATATTATTATCAGGGGAGAAAATGTAATAATATAAACTATGACCCCTTTAAAACAGCAGCAGAGATCAGATCGGCTTTGAGTCCCTCCTGATTCAGATTCAGCGGTTCTGTGATGTGCAGAACAGTTGAGCTGAAAGCTTCATTTCACACTTCACTAACACGACTTTATAAAAGAGAAATATGAAAATAAAAGTCAAAAAACACTGCAGGACTTTTTACGGGGGTGGCCAGTGGAACCAGAATCTCATGCATGAGTCACTTTTATATCCCGGTATAGTTAATTTTGCTGGAAATTCGACGTGAAAACAGATTATACATGAAATAACCGCGTCGGAATGTATATTTTAGGATAAATACTATCTACTGTGGTACAGCGAAATATCTGTCATCATTTCATATTGACGGGCGATTTAAAATGAAACGGAATGAAGCGCGAGTTGAACTTTGACCTCCACACAAGAGTGTACGCACCGATGCAGACGATGTCCATGAAGCCATACATTCCGTAGCAGATCTGGAACAGCAGGTCTTGTCTTTGCCACTTGGCCGATGGGCTCAGAGACGACCAGACCAGCCATGAGATGCTGGCGATCAGAAACAGGGAACCCAAGATAGCCGCTGCTATCTGAACCTTCTC
>JAZGTJ010016674.1:0-12526 GCA_036877575.1 Botia almorhae
AGGAGCTGCAGAAATCCACAGCTCAGGTGGGAGAATCTGTCCACAGGACAACTATAAGTTGTGTACTCCACAAATCTGGCCTTTATGGAAGAGTGGCAAGAAAGCCATTGTTGAAAGACATAAGAAGTCTCATTTGCAGTTTGCCACAAGTCATGTAGGGGACACAGCAAACATGTGGAAGAAGATGCTCTGGTCAGATGAGACCAAAGTTGAACTTTTTGGCCTAAATACAAAGTGTTATGTGTGGTGGAAAAGTAACACTGCTCATCACCCTGAACAAACCATCCCTTGATGCTTTTCTTCAGCAGGGACAAGGAAGCTGGTCAGAGTTGATAAGAATATGGATGGAGCTAAATACAGGGCAATCCTGGAAGAAAACCTGTTGGAGGCTGCAAAAGACTTGAGACTGAGAAGGAGATTCACCTTCCAGCAAGACAATGACCTTTAACGTACAGACCCTTAACATACAATAGAATGATTTGGATCAAAGAACATTTATGTGTTAGAATGGCTTAGTCAAAATCCAGATTTAAATCCCATTGAGCATCTGTGGCAAAACTTAAAAATTGATGTTTACAGATGCTCCCCATCCAATCTGGCTGAGCTTGAGCTATTTTGCAAAAAAAATAAATATCAATCTCTAGATGTGCAAAGCTGGTAGAGACATACCCCAAAAGACTTGCAGCTGTAATTGCAGCAAAAGGTGGCTCTACAAAGTATTGATGCAGGGGGGCTGAATACAAATGCACACAGATTTTTATTTGCTTAAAATTTTGAAAACCATGTATCATTTTCATTCCACTTCACAATTATGTGCTACTTTGTGTTGGTTTATTACTTAAAATCTCAACAATTGGTTGTAATGTGATAAAATGTGGAAAAGTTCAAGGGGTATGAATACTTTTGCAAGGCACTGTACATGTTAATGTATTAACCAACAGTAATGAACTATCAGCAATACATTTGTTATATTTATTAAACTTTGATAACATTAGTTAATAAAAACACAATGCTACATGTGTCAGACACACAACAGAAATGGGACCAGAAGCAGAGGTAAGTGCAGACAAAGATGGGATTTATTAACAGATGGGTATGTTTAAACAGGCAGAAGGTAATGATGACTGGAATGTCTTATCTGAGAATCCTCGGGGTGATGGTATGAATAGAGTCCAACAGAACGAAACCAGTAAACAGTATAACACTTCGTGGAGTTCTCTGAGGAGCAGGTTGGAGTCTGGAGCTATCGTAGGGGTATGAACTGTAGACCAGACAGAGAAGGACTGGGAGAAAGAGTCATATAAAGGGAGCGGCTGGATGGGAATCAGGTGGCTGTAATTAAAACTCTGGTGATGAGGAACGGGTGGGCGGTGCTACTGGTGATGTGACTGATGGAGGTGATTGAGGTGAATGCCTGACAACATGTTAGCTCTTGTTCAAAACATTAACAGATAGAACTTTAGGTTTTAATTAGTAAATGTATTAGTAAATGTTTAAAGTAGCATTTAACTATGATTAATATGTTATAGAAGTATTTTACATTAGAGGTATTTTTTCATTAATTCATGTGTTAATGTTAACAAATATCTATTACCACTAACTAAAGCACTTTATTGGTTTTTGAATGTATGGCAATCAGAGAGCCTTAGAAACAAATGCACTACCTAAAGATGTTTTTGTTCATGTAAAATATACCTCATTGTCATGTTCTAGGCTTGTGATATATTTATCTTTAATTTAAAGAAAGAAAAACTAACATTTTACACCCTTAACGTTGTGGCAATTTTTTCCCAGTGATATCGAACATGTCGAATCGTATCGAATATCGATATTTTTAAATTTATCAAATCGAGGTTAGAAATTCCAGTATCGTGACAACACTAATGTAGATATTATGTACCTAGTTTACACAGCCAGATTTATTCTCACAAAACTCACAATTGCAACAAAAATACATAACATGAATGTTTAATTAAACTCATAACACATCCGGTTTCCCAATTGGGACGTTCACAACAAAAACACTTTAGTTTATACTTTTTAAATAAATAAAAATCAACACTCCAATGGAGCATTGTTCCATTGGATTATTACACTTCACTTGATTTGGAACATTCACTAATTACATATTGCTGGCAACACTATCTTCAAGCAATGTTTTACTAAGGATTTTTTAAAAACATGTTGGACAAATCCACAGTTTGTACCTTGGAGAGGTATAACCTATTACCACATTTTACAAACATGTACAAACCTTAATGTGATGCATCTTCTCCCCAAAGCATTCATGTATTTTTCTTTGTCTTCGTAGCATTCTGTTCTGCCTTCAGTTACGTGCTTTCTCAAAAGCAATAACAGATGCAGCACTCAAACTCTGGACCTTATAATAGTTACACATTCTTACTTTAAACGTTGCACTTTTAATATTTTCTGTATTAAAATATGCACACACTTTTGCTTTAAAGGCCAGGTTTTGAAGATATTTTTCTTGGATTATTCACAAACTCCTGCTTGAAAGCTCAGATTATATGGGTTTACTTAATACAGGCAACCCGGTTTCTTACATTTCAATTCAATTTAATTTTATTTATATAGTGCTTTGTACACTGTTACATTGCTTGAAAGCAGCTTTACATATAATAAAAAGAAGAATAAAACAGAACAAATGTCAGACATGTTCAACAAAGAATAAATGGTATTATTGCAAATAATATGTGTGAGATGTATATTAATATATAATTAGGCTAATTAAGGCTAATTAAACAAGGATTATAGTACATTTATGAATAAAGGGTTGACTGAACCGATAAAACTAAAAAATTATTAAACAAGATATGCTGTTCCATTTCTTACATGGAGATGGCATAAAAAGATAACATTTTATGGGACAGGGGTATAAGGGATTTGGAATAGAACCATGAAATACACACAACACACAAAAGTAAAATACATAAAAGATATACAATAAAAATACCTGAAGACTACACAATGAAGAAAAATAAAAGAGAATTAAAGACAAATGAATAACAAAATAAAAAAGTCTTTTGTCAGGGACACACCCACACCACCAGCTAGCTGCCGCGCTCCCAATCACTTGATTACTAATCACCCACACCTGCCGCTGCCTAACTTTAAGCCTACTTAACCACACTCACTCCACACTCCCGTTGTCTGGTCTTAGAGCCTATCCCTTGTGGCTTATCCGGCTCCTGTTTCATGTTTAATCACCTAAAGTGTCTCTCCGGCGATCTCCAGTTTTCCTTCAAAGTTCATTCTCCATGCAAACCTAAAAGACAAAGAGGACTCAGATCTGCCACGAGCATGCCCACCTTTATCCAGCTGTTTTGTCTTCTATAAACCTTCTGTTGTTGAATCATACCTGCATGTGCTCATGTCTAAGCTAAGTTAGATGTCAGAAATCTCCCAGTAAGCAAGCCAACAGGGTGACAGTGGCAAGGAACCAAAACTCCAATGATATATAGATGGAGATAAAAACCTTGAGAGAAACCAGGCTCAACCGAGAGGGCCTGTTTTTCTCTGGCACGTTAAAGCTGTAGTTTGTAACTTTCTTGGATATTAATGGAGAATTGACTATAATTATTTATTAAAACTGTCTGGTCTAATTATATCTGACAATATGTCAGGCACTGAGCAATGTTACTGACAGAAATAGAGACAGAAGCATTATGTTACTAATTGCAGCTATAACATCACACTGCTGTGACTAAGCATGGAAGAAAATATAGAAATTACCTAGGCTGGAGGTAGGAGGTAGTTTACTAAAGAAGTCCATTAAATTCAGATGATCTGTATCGGGGGTCCCTCGAGACCATCCTGTCCCCCATCATCTGGTCTCAATAAAGTTCGGATCCAGCTAATTACCCAGGACCTTGGAGAAATAAAAGATAGACAGACATCTGTTCTTATGGGAAGTGTTCATGGTTTCGGTTTACCTAATTAATGTAGCCTAATAATCCCTTAAGGACTTTGAGTAATAAATTCATAGGACTATGTGTAGGTTAGATTAAAGAAGTGGGTCTTTAATCTAGTTTTAAACTGATATAGTGTATCTGCCTCCCGACAATACTGGAAAGACTGTTCCAGTGTTTGGGTGACAAATACAAAAAGGATCTAGGATCAGCGCTCAAATTTTGGTCAAATTTTTGTTCATGTAGTTGTACAAAGATTCTATGGCATGAGAATCAACAATAGCATACCATGACACCTCCTTAATGACTGCACATATAGTATAAAGAAAAGCATTGGCATTTAGTAGAGTTTGATGAAGAGCTACACCACTTAAGACTTCATTGTACTCATAAACGTCTACAAATCCAGTGAGAGACTCTGCATACTCTATGGAAAATATGTTATTGTCCAGCACCGTGTCCTTGGTAATTCATAAACTGCCATGTAATGCCTACCCATGACTTCCTGTCAAGATCTTGTGTTGTCTATGTCAGCACATACTTAATATTGCTCTTCAGCAATGCTGCCAAACTGATGGCTCCACGTTGCCCGTTGCGTGACTAATCTTATTTTGGTCTAGCTGATCACAATTCTGTCAGCCATTTAACTTTATATAGTTGAATAAAAAAGCATTCATAAAAGGACACAAGTCCACAACAAATTCTGTACTTTATGATTTTTAATAGTACATAACTTTTCAAATTTACTTTAAAATTAACTTTTAGTGTTATAGTTGCTTGACCACCTAGCTTGGTCTATAAGTATGACCTGTGCTGCCAAAATGAGTTGGAATGTGCACTGGCTAATTATGAGCAATAAACAAAACAAGTGAAATTTTGGTCTAATTTGAGGTTTTCACAAAAATTTGTTTATTAAGCTTTCATAGAGCAAATCACAATGCTTCAAATGACAGTTTAACATCTAAAATCATCTTTACAAATATGTTTTTCCTTCCTTCATTTGTTTTAAGAATGCATGATAAATTCCAGTTCCCTTTTTGTAATTGGCCTTAAAAATAAGCCTATACCCCTGCTAAGGCATCTGGTCACTTTCTGCCTTTGTCTCTCAGCATTCGCAAGAATGTTGCTTCCCTACCCCTCACAAGAGACTATAAGCCAGGGCACAGTTGTCAACTCGGCTCTGCATTGTTTTGGGCATACTGATTGTTTCCTTCTAGCCTAAGGTCACTGTGTTTAGATGAGTGGACATATGGTTTTGGACAAGCACATGGCATCCTTGACGTCAGTAGTTCCCCTCGGGTGATGCATATGGGACCATTTCAGCATTGATTGCAGAATGAGGTGGCCATGGTGTTGCGATGCACATCAGGTAGCGATTACTCATTCCCTCACCTTGTGGTCAGATCAAGAGTTCCTGCATACTGGGGTGCCAATGCCATGAGATAAACACTTGAATATGAATAAAAACAATGTTCAGTAGACTTCTAACACTCTTGCTTTATCTTTTTCTCTGAAATTTTCTAGGGATAATCGTCTGAGGGATCTCTGGGGGTCTCCAGACCCCTGTTTAAAAACCTCTGGCTCAGTGTATAATGATATCATAAATGCCCATTATGAATGTAGAAGGCAATATTATAAGCATACAAGTAAAAAATAAGAATACACATACACTCAAACACACAACCAGGCACATCATAGATGACATTGTGTAATTTAAAACAACATTAAGTTCTTCTGTTAAAGTATTTTTGTGTTTCCCCAATACAATTTTTTTGATTCTTTAAATGTTTATGAGTGTTTAATTAGTTTACATCGTTAACACAATCTGCTAGTGTGTCTGTTTTTATGTTTTTTTTTTACATTTTGAACAATCTCTGTTTAAAAAATGTTGCACGCAGTTATGCTGGTAAATCTTATTTTTGAATCTCTTTATATAAAAAAAAACACCCATATCCCTTTAAAAACTTAGATGGAGATATAGAGATTGCTTAATACAACACATGAGTCATTCTTGTTCACAAAAACAGATTAGATGAACTACAACTGTGAATGTGGCTTTAACCATTACAATTAAACAAGCACTTAAACCAAACGAATTATTAAAACGAATGTCCTTTTTGTATAGCTGTCATTCTCAGCATTTTGCATATTAAAATAAAACATTCATCTCCCTTTTCTGTAATTTATGAGGCAAATAGTGAGTAGATTTATACACATACATTTTAATAAAACATAATGAAGATTTTTGTAACAAAAGAATACATTGACTTAGGGCAGATTTTCACCACCAACTGGCATATTGATGTAATATGAAAAATTGGTCACTGAACAAATTGGAAAACAGCCAAACACTAACCGTATAAATGGTGAGGTTAAAAAAACATATGCAACAGCAGCGTGATTCGAAGAGATAATCCAAGATACGAAGAACAATTAGAAATCCAAACAATCCACAATCCATACAACAATAACCAACAACTGAACATATAAACAGGGAACTTAAATAGAAGTAATTAAAGGTGAACAGGTGATGACGATTACAAAACAGGAAGTGCATGAAAACAGGGAAAACCAGACAAACAGAAAACTTCAAAATAAAAGTCTACACACGTAACATAATGCCCCCTCCTGGAAGGCGTGTCCTTGGTACTGATGGCGGAAGGCGCCAGGGCGGAGGAGAGGCCGATGACTCCATGGAACCGACCGATGGCGGCAGAGATGGGGGCAACAGAGCCTGAGGCCGGAGGCTGATTGCTGATGCGCCAGGGTGACGACGAGGGTCCCGCGGGCTGAGGTGGAAAAGACGGCTTCAGCGACCGAGGTGGAGATCTGGAGGGACGCGGTGGAGCCAGAGTGATGGAGGACTGAAGGGGATCTTGAGGGAAGGAAGAGCCCAACGGAGCTGGTGAGACGGAGTGACGAGGTAAAACTGGAGGAGTATAGTCCAGAGGTGATTGCTGGACGACGACTGACTAAGGCGGCACCGGAGGGATGTGAGAGCTGCATGGAGCTGGTGGACCGACAGGCAATGGTGGAGATGAGGTAGCTGGAAGGCATAGAGGAGCCGAAGGGTCGTAGGTCCAAGGAGGAGTCTGGGTGTTGGAGGCAGGAAGTAGAGCCAAGGAATCCTCTGTCTTCAGCAAAGATGTAGCTGGTGGTTGACAGTCCAGTGGCGAGCCCACAACACTGTTGGTGGACTAAGGGTGAGAACAGGGACTGAGAGGCTCCAACGACATTGTAGATGAGACCGGGACAGACATAAGAGAAGGTGGGCTGGGTGGGATTACTATATCATCTGAATTTATAGGCATAACAGTCTCTATATTCGAAACCAGTCCGTACACACCCCCAGCGGTGGTGTTGTGGGCAGGGTCCTCCAGGCTACCCTCGTGCTCCACTGGCAAGTCCACCGTTATGCCAGCTGCAGCTGACTTGTGCACCTGGTCGGACCTCTCCAGTTCAGCCTCCGGGGCGATCCACCTCTCGGTCGCGTCGGGCTCTGGCTGCCAATCAGTGGTAAGCCCTGGCTGCTGCTGCGCCTCGCAGGGTGAAGGCTGGTCAAGTTTCGGGCTACTAATCTCTACACCTGGGAACCTGGAACTGAGATCCGCCTCCTCGAGCATAAGCTCCGAAGCGGCCATCCCTAGAGCAAAGTTAATGTACTCCCTAATAGCTCATGTGCGACTGGGCTGTGGAATGATTTGAAAAGAAAAATCCAGCCTGTACCAAAAGATATCCATTACTGCCAGGTACTCGAGTAGAGTGTCATACACACAATCCAAAAAGTCCTGAACATAAATCTCCATAAGTCGTCCATTCTGGTGTGGCCACGAGTACATGTTGACAGAAAAAAAAATTGCACGGCAAAAACTAAAAAAAAAAACAGGAAATGAAAGAAAAAAAATGGCTGCGGTGCTGTTGTTCTGGCGGTCGGTTGTTCTGTTATGATTTAGTGTTAACGGGATAAAAACGAGGAGCAAGATGCGGAAAACTAGATAACAAAAGATATTTAATGAATGGAAAACAGCCAAACACTAACCGTATAAATTGTGAGGTTAACAACATATGCGACAGCAGCGTGATTCAAAATAGATAATCCAAGATACGAAGAACAATGAGAAATCCAAACAATCCATACAACAACCGACAACTGAACATAGATACAGGGAACTTAAATAGGACAACTATTTAAAGGTGAACAGGTGATGATGATTACAAAACAGGAAGTGCATGAAAACAGGGAAAACCAGACACAAACAGAAAAAAAACTTCAAAATAAGAGTCCACACACGTAACACTTAGATAATGGTGAAATAAAAAAAAGCTATTGACAAAAGCATTCTTATCCACAGTGGGTACTTTTATCTTGATTTGTTCCCCATCAATGCAGTCAAGCACATCAGGGAAACCAGCAATAGCATGACATTTCTGCTGGTTAGAGCAGAAAAATGTTGTGTTTGCACTTTGCGTACACACAATGTGTTAATGTGGCAACACAAGACAAGTGAAACTTTGTAAATCACTTTGCATACCATTGATTTGTGAATTTGTATGTTGTCGTCAATTATGTTTTGCATTGATCAAGTGGCAAAATAGCACAAAGCCACACAAACTTTGAGGCTTGGCAAATGCTCAGTTTCAGTCTGTTTCAGCTGCTACCATGGCAGTAATGGACAAAAAACGTCCTCTTTTAAAACACAAACAAGTATACATGTCTACATCATTACAGATACCCATAGGAGGATCACACAAAACACATAGGTGACTTTGTGATCCATTCTTATTAATCAGCTCCTCTATGTGGTCTAATCTGTTTGCAATGTTACTTCCTGATCAGATGGTGCAATGCAAAAATATTTAGTAGTGCGTAAGTTTGCACCTCTTTACGTCAAAACTAGGTTAAGGTATAATTTACACACAGCTTGCCTAGCCGGCTCCAGAAGAGTAGAGGAGTAAAATAGGTTGTTTGTGTACATTTGCATAAAGAGAGAAGGCCCAGGTCAAGACTATCATCAAATAATAGACTATATTTCAGTTTGTTTATCACCAAATCCATTCATATGTAATCAGGACATAAATCAAAAAGGACAATGATATATGAGGACCAAAAATATTTGTTACTGTTCTACTTGAAACAAAAGTCACCTACATCTTGAAAAGCCTCAGGGAGAGTAAATTAACAGTAAATTTTCATTTTTAGATAAATCTTTAAGCATCCCTAAATAAAATGAAATTATTTTAAATATGTATTTTCATTCATGCATTGTATTTCATCTCCACTCAGGCCTACTCTAAGAAAGCTTCGAGCTGAGGACATGTTTGAAACCTGGGTGAGCAAAATTGGATTCTGGGTGTATCTGGAGGCTTTAACTGGTGAATTGTCAATAAAATGACTACTGTTTGAACTGATGTATTCCCTCTCTTTGTTTAATCAACAGGAGGATGACATGGATGGAATCCACATTGTTGCCTTTGCTGAGGAGGAGGACCCAGGTATTTTTATAAATGTTTAGATTTACAAATATCTAGATATATGTTATATATGTTTGATCTACTCAAAACAGATGTTGCTATTTTCTTTTTACTTAGGCACGTGTTCCAGTAAAGTTTTGCTGTTCCCCAGTAAAATTTTCCTGATAAATCATTGTCTGATGAGATTTACAGAGGTTACAGTAGACAGACACTGAAAAAACACATTATCATTTACAACATTAAAATTATTTAAAACTTGAAGGCAAGAGGAGAAAGTAACCAGTAACCAGTTTATAAGACAATATCCTGCATACCCTCTTCAATCATGTGCCACAGCCCTGACCCCTCGCTGTGCTTCTCCTCCACTTTGCTCCATTTCTCTGTTTTCAGTGGCCATATTAAGTAGTAGAGCTTTATTGTCATCCCGCTACATGTGTGGACATACAGTAGAACAAAATGTTGTGTCTCACAGGACCACGGTGCTAAATAAATGAACATAAATATAAACCTAACAATAAACTTAAGAGCAATTTTCTTTTTTAAACCTATACAAACCTATACATAACATAACCAGAAGCGGTAATCTAGGTTGGCTATACACATAACCTAAGACAGACTTTACAACAGTTGACTTTACACATTAACTAAAACAGACTATACAAGTATTTTACATAATACTGTACAATGTTGTGCAAGATATTTTTCATAAGAGGTATTTGAGGTTAGGAAACAAGTAGTGCAAAATGATTTGTAGTGCATTCACAAGTAAACATTTGTGTAATTTTATTGAGACCTTGTAACATAGCGTGTTAAGAAAGTGTCTGGTGCATATAGAGTAGCCTTGCAGAGTGGGCTCTAATGCTCTGGAACCGTCTTCCTGATGGCAATAACTGGAAGAGACTGTAAAAGGGTTGGGTGGAGTCTTTCACAATAATGTTAGCTTTCTTGGAGCATCGTGCATGGAAAATATCTAGAATGGAGGGGAGAGGGGCACCGATGATCTTTGTATTCGGTGTATTCACTGTATTCACTGTCTGCTGGAGGGCATTTCGGTCAGCAGCACTGCAATTCCCATACCAGACAGTGATGCAGCTGGTCAGCACACTCTCAATGGTTCCCCTGTAGAATGTGGTGAGGATGGGTGGAGGAAGACTTGCCCTTTTCAGCCGGCGGAGAAAGTGTAAGCGCTGTTGTGCCTTCTTGGAGAGTGTTGGTGGTCCAGGTGAGATCCTCTGTGATGTGCACCTCCAGGAATCTAGTGCTGCTGACTCTCTCCACAGTCGAGTTGTCGATGGTCAGTGGGGGGTGGTCAGCAGAGTTTCTTCTGAAGTCCATCACAATCTCCTTTGTCTTACTCACATTGAGGGACAGGACAGGTTGTTAGTGCCACACCATTCAGCCAGCTATGCCACTTCCTCTCTGTAGAACGTTTCATCGATGTTGCTGATGAGACCTATCACTGTCATGTCATCAGCAAACTTGATGGGATTGGAGCTGAACTTGGCAGTGCACTTGTGCTCAATGTGGTAGTGCTCGAGGTGTTGTGGCCGACACGGACTGACTGAGGTCTTCCAGTTAAAAAGTCCAGGATCCAATTACAGAGGGAGGTGTTACGGCCCAGCAGGTTTAGTTTATTTATGAGCTGTTGTGGGATTATTGTGTTGAATGCTGAGCTGAGGTCGATGAACAGCATCCTAACATAGGAGTCTTTGTTTTCTAGGTGAGTAAGAGCCAGATGGAGGGTGGAGGAAATTGCATCAGTCTTTCAGTACACGGCCAGGTATGTTGTCAGGACCCGCAGCCTTGCATGGGTAAATCCTAGATAGGGTCTTCTTTATGTCGGCTGGAGACACCTTGTCATCGTGGGGTATGGGCAGTTTTTGTGCAGGTGTGTCATTCTGCATTTCAAACCGTGAATAGAAGTGGTTAAGTGCATCTGGGAGGGATGTGTCTTTATCACAGGCCTGTGGTGGGGGCTTGTAGTCAGTGATGGACTGGATGGCTTGCCACCGGCTTCGTGTGTCTCTGCTGCCTGTGAAGTGATTATTGATTTTTTTGAGCATATGATCATTTTGCAATCTGCCACAGGACAGTCTTGCTGTTTTGAGGGCTGCTTTATCTCCCGATCTAAAAGCTTCATCTCTGGTCTTAAGCAGCCCACAAACCTCTGCTGTTATCCACGGCTTCTGGTTTGCACGTGTAGTGATGGTCTTGGTGACCGTCACGTCATCAATGCACTTTTTCATACAGGCACTCACAGTTTTAGTATATTAATGCAGGTCTGTGTGGTTGTTGTAGGTGGCCGCCTCTTTAAACATGTTCCAGTTTGTGCACTAAAAACAGTCTTGTAGTGTTGAGGTAGCATCATCTGGCCAAATTGTGATGAGTTTTTGAACTGGTTTGGTGAGTTTCAGAAGTGGTTTATATGCTGGGATTAGCATAATTGAGATGTGGTCTGAGTACCCGAGGTGGGCGCGGGGTTCAGCTTTGTACGCATTCTTCTTTGTTGTGTAGACAAGGTCCAACATGTTGTTTCCCCTTGTTGCAAAGTTCACATGTTGGTAGAGCTTTGGGAACACCATCTTTAATTTTGCGTGGTTGAAGTCGCCGGCTATGATGAAAAAGCCTTCGGGGTTATTTGTTTGTTGTTCGCTGATGGTGCTGCACAGCTCGCGAAGTGCGTCCGTAGTGTTTGCACACGGGGTAATGTAAACAGTGACAATAACAATGGCTGTGAACTCCCACGGCAAATAGAACGGTCGACACTTCACAAACATAAACTCCACCAGCGATGAACAGTGTTTTGTCACTACTGCAGCATTGTTACACCATTCTTTGTTGACGTACACACACAAGCCCCACCACAAGTCTTACCGGACAGTGCTGTGTCTTTGTCCGCTCGGCAGCAGGTTAGCCCGTGCAGCTGAATGGCGGAGTCCGGGATGTTGCCGTTTAGCCATGTTTCAGTAAGGACAAACACACAACAATCTCTTTCTTCATGCTGTGTAGACCGACTGAGTTGGATTAAGTCCAGTTTATTTTCCAGTGAGCGAACATTTGAGAGCATGAGTGTTGGTAGTGCCGGTCTGGTGGGGTTAGCCCTTAGCCTGGCTCGTATGCCTCCG
>JAZGTJ010016675.1:0-12526 GCA_036877575.1 Botia almorhae
TGCTAGGGACTCTGAAGCTGGCCTTCACAGGGGGCTCATAGTGGTGGTGTGTGCTGGCCACACCCCTGCCAACGTGGTCTCCTGCGGGGATCCCGGTGATGGGGTCTCTGGCAGAGGACTGGCCGCCACGGCAGCAGGACCAGAGGCACACAGAACAAGGTATGTGTTGGCTTTGATTCTCTATACAAAACATTTTAATGTAACTTTTTGTGTGTTTTTCCTTTGAAGCACTGTTAAACGTTGAGGTGGAGAGCAGAAACTAGTACCCTCGTGGGAGCTCGGGTGGATTGGTGGCCGTCCGATGCTGGGAACTCAGGAGCTGGCCTCCAAGGGTGGCTCTACGGTAGGGGTTGTGCGCTGAAAGGCAGTGGAGTTTTTATGGGTAGAGTGCCAACCTTTATGGGGATGAAGCCCCTGCTACAACCATCTCTATCAACAGTTGGCCGCCCCTTTCCTTAGCGGTCTCCTGCGGGATCCTGGTGATGGGGTCCCTGGCAGAGGACCAGCCGCCACGGCAGCAGGACCAGTGGCGCTCAGAGCAAGTTATGTGTTGGCTTTAATTCTCTATTCAAAACATATAAAAATTCACTTTTAGTTTTTTTCCCTTTAGAGCACTGTTAAATATTGCGGAAGAGACCAAACCCAAGACCATTCGTGGGGGCTCAGGCGGTTTGGTGGCCATCCAATGCCGGGGACTTTGAAGCTGGCCATCAGAGGGGGCTCACGGTAGGGATGTGTGCTGGCCACACCTCTGCCAACGGGGTATCCTGCGGGGATCCCAAGGACCTCCAAGGGTGACTCTAGGGTTGGGGTTGTGCGCTGTCTGGGCGTAGAAGTTTGTTACGGGTGGAGTGTCAACGTTTTTTGAGATGACGCACCTGCTACAACCATCTCCATCACCTGTTGGCTACCCCTTCCATCAGGGTCTCCTGCAGGTATCCCGGCGATGGTGTTTCTGGTAGAGGATGCCATGGCAGCAGGATCAGCGGCGCACAGAGCAAGGTATGTCTTGGCTTTTATTCTCTATCGAAAATCATCAGTTGGCCGCCCCTTCCTTAGCGGTCTTGGCTTTTATTCTCTATCAAAAACATTTGAAAGTTACTTTTTGTTTTTTCCCATTAGAGTACTGTTAAATATTGCGGCAAAGAGCTGACCCAAGTCCCCTCGTTGGGGCTCGGTCGGACTGGTGGCCGTCCAATGCTGGGGACTCTGAAGCTGGCCCTCACAGGGGGCTCACGGTGGGTCCCCAACGAGGTCTCCTGCGGGGATGGGGTTTCTGGCAGAGGATCGGCCGCCAAGGCAGCAGCACCAGCGGCACACAGAGCAAGGTATGTGTTGGCTTTGATTCTGTATCCAAAACATATGAAATTCACTTTTTGTTTGGGGATCGGTCCGATTGGTGGCTGTATGATGCTGGGGACTTTGAAACTGGCCACTAGAGGGGTGTGTGCTGGCTGGGCGTGATGTTTGTTAGGGGTGGAGTATCAACTTTTATGGAGATGACACCCCCGCTACAACCGTCTCTGTCAACAGTTGGCTACCCCCTCCTTCAGGGTCTCCTGCGGGAATTCTGGCGATGGTTAACAATCCTATGGGACCAATGGTGCAGAAAGCAAGGTTTGTGTTTGCTTTTGTGTTCTACCTTCATCAAAATAATTCAATTAAAAAAATAATTTGAATGCATAAGCTATGACAAAGCCAGCCACCCAGCCATTTTTACTTAGAATTTTACATCTAACAGTTTTTGGACTTTCTACCAGAAATTCTACCAGATTTTGATTGCAGAAATGTATTTCGTAATCCATAAATGTGTTCCCTTAATACAGAGCTTGTGTGCAACAGCGGAAAAAATGATTCCTAGTGCAGGGACTCACGCAGATTGGTGGCCGTTCAATGCTGGGGATTCAGGAGAATAATTTTTAAAAGGTAGATCACAAAACTTAACACAAACCTTGCATTGTGCACCACTGGTCCTGTTCCAAAGTCAAAGTTTTAGTAACTCTTACTGTAAATGATTTAACTTGTAACTCTCTCACTCTAATCGATTCAGGTGCTGCTGCTAATTTCATTTCTGTAGAGTTCGCACGGAAGAGTAATATCCCTCTAATATCATGTTCTTCTTCTCTAGAGGTGGAGGCGTTAGATGGTCACCCGTTGGGTCTAGAAAGAGTGGAGCATCAAACTGAGAATTTACATCTGCTCGTGGGGGAGCTCCACTCTGAAAAGTTATGTCTATATCCCATCTTAGCACCTAATCACACCATCGTTCTGGGTTTGCCCTGGCTGCACGCACACAAGCCTTCCATTTCTGTGAGTGAGGGAGAGATAACCTGTTGGGGAGATAGTTGTCCCCAGTTATGCCTGCAAAAGATAGATCCTGTCCAGTCAGTCCCAGTTGAGATGAACCCTGAAACTCTGCTTTCCTCTCCCTCTCACATACCCCCTGAATATTCTGATTTGGCTCTGGTCTTTAGTAAGCAAAAAGCCTCCCAATTGCCTCCCAATAGACTGCGCAAAAGATCTCATCCCTGGAGCTAAACCTCCTTAGGGTCGAATGTTTCCGTTATCCCAACCTGTCAGCTGCTGTGCAGCAATACATAGAGGAGGAATAAGCTACGGGGTTCATTCATTCAAGTTTCAGCAGGTTTCTTCTTCGTTAAGAAGAAAGATGGGGGACTGCGACCCTGTATAGATTATCACGGTTTCAAAGAGGTTACCATAAAATTCCATAAAAATACCATAAAAAAACCTGGTTTGTATTCGGGAGGGAGATGAGTGGAAGACAGCGTTCTCTTTGTCTACCGGTCATTACGAATACCTTGTCATGCCATTTGGTCTCGCTGATAGCACATCCATGTTCCAATCATTTGTGAATGGTATATTCCGTGATATGCCGGACAGATTTGCCGTAGTCTATATCGATGACATACTGATTTACTCAGAACCGTTGGAAGAACACGTCGTACATGTTCGCTCCATTCTCCAACATCTGATTCAAAACAATTTATATGTAAAGGGAAAGAAGTGTGAGTTCCACACCACAAGTACTACTTTCTTAGGTTACGTTATCAGTCACGAGGGGGTGGCTATGGATGACAAGAGGGTTTTAGCAGTCATCGAATGGCCACTCCCTAAGACCCTTAAGGAATTACAACATTTTTTAGGATTCACCAACTTTTACCGTAGATTTATTCAAACTTCAGTTCTGTAGCCTCGCCTCTGACTTCCCTCACGAAACGGCAATCTAGCAAGCTAGTGTGGAATGACACTGCTTTAAGGGCATTCTTAGAACTAAAGAGTCGCTGTCACTGTCACGTATCGGCCAGGTTCCAAGAACACCAAGGCTGACGCTCTTTTTCATCACGCCGAAGTAACCCCTGGGTCAGGATCTCTAGAGAATATTCTTCCAGAAAAGCTCTTAGTCGCCCCAGTGCAGTGGGATTTACATTCCGAGATTGTAAACGCTAATGAGTCTCGTTCATGACCCCCGGACTGCCCTGAGAATCTTACGTTTGTCCCTGAACAGTTCAGAAAGGGTGTAATCACTCAGGTTCACGAAAGCCCTAGCTCAGGACATCCTGGTATCGCGGGCACCATCCACCTCCTGAGGAAACGTTACTGGTGGCCTAAACTCCCGAGCGATACCATCACCTTCATAAAGAACTGCACCGTTTGTCAGGTGTTAGATGGTGTCAGGCTTGCTGGTCTGTTGCAACCACTGCTTACGCCACAAAGACCCTGGTCCCACATAGCAATAGACTTTATTACAGACCTGCCAAACTCACAGGGTAACGCCTCAATATTCATCATTGTAATTTTTCCTGCTTTCTAGTTGCCCTACCCAAGTTACCTACTGCCTTTGAAACAGCAGAAATCCTCTGCAATTTCGTTTTTAGATTTTTTTGGCCTTCCTGATGATATAGTGTCGGACCGGGGTCCACCTCCCGTGTGTTTACCTCCCGTGTGTGGGGTTTAAGGATAAAGTTTAAGGATTTTTATAGCTACACAATAACCGTTACTAATAGGCAAGCTTATACCGCTTCGGATATATTATATATATATATATATATACATATATATTGTGACGAGGCGCACCGGGGCAGTCAGCGTCGCCCTGGCAACGGACGCGCCGCACCTCCGCCCAGAAGAAGAGGACGACCGAGAGGCAGATGCAGAGGAAGCCTGGACGGAAAGCAAAGCCTGCAAGTGTCGCCAGCCGGAGTATCGTTGCGTGTCCCCCGCGCACCCAGAGCAGAGCGAGTGGCCGAAAGCCCTTTAAAGGAGCCCGCGCCACCGCACACTCCCGCCGCCAGGAGAGACGCAACCCAGAGCACGAGCCGCACCAGCTGCACCAGCTCATTATCGGCGCCTCTGCCACAGCTGGACCACATCACCAAGCGGCCATATAACGCCGCGGGCTCTCGCCCTCGCGAGAAGAGATGGTGAGCAATATAGTGCACGGACTAATGTGTATTTTTCTGCCCCGTTTGAACAGAGAGCAGCGAGTGACTGTAGCCGCAAGGGACGAGCGCAGCGGACACCCGCGCTAGAGAAACCGCAGCGCAGCAGACACAAACCGGCACCTGCCTCACCGGCCACACCGGCGCGCACGCACCGGCCCCTTCACTGCGCATGCGTGAATGACGTAATCGGCACACTCATTACGTATGGATTTCAAGCATTACGTCATCAGGCTGCACTTGACGTCACATCGACAACATACTTGACAATATATCTTAACAAATAGCATAAACATACATAACAAAATGCAATTACACTCATGCTTGATAGAAACAATAAGAAATGACAGTGTAAACGATTATAATCGTGCAATAAACTATATATGTACAGTATATTGGAAGGTAAACATTAATTATTTAACATAGCAAACAGAATTCCCGTGATAACCAGTAAATAGCGGAAAATAATAGTAAATAGTGGAAACGGCTAATTAAACGTGTGCACCAACGTTTTTTTAATGTTGGACACATACAAACGATGAGCCGAATATATGAAAATATTTATAATATCATATGTAACACCTATATGTGCCTTTGTGTTGTTAACGCGTATCGGTAGCTGTTTGTTTTTAAATGTACTTATTTTTAAGAGTTCTAAAGGCGTGTATAAAATACTTGTCCGCATTTGTTTTGTTAAGGATTGTCGATGAGACAAAAGTTACTGAAATCGCCAAAGACTGTGTTACTATTGGCGACTTTTGTCGCCAGTAACACATAGTAACACGTCAATTGAGTGTTTTCAGTGCTAATATTGTTATTGAAGACGTCTGAAGTTCACTTTCAGTAATACTGTTATTTTTGAATACATTTTGAGTACATCTGTCTGTTTAGTGGCAGTTATTTTATATTATATTTTTTTGCTTATTGATTATTGTCGCTTTGTATAATGGTTCAAAGCAGAAACATTAAAAAAGCATTTTCAGCGCAACGCCTAAAGTTTCATTGGTCCTTGCCATAATAATATAATAAAGTAAATTTCCTATATTTCTATTTGTTCCACTTAGTTTGCATTAACCCTGACATATTCTTCTTGGTGTAATGTAAACACTGTAAAATCAAGTGTAATAATGGTAAAAATAAAATAGAAATTTAACTGCTGCTATTATTTTAGCCTCAGCCATCCTTCACTGGAGTGGAATTACTCATTCTCAGGGGAATGAGCGCAGAGGACTTTCATCCAGACGGCTTATCAGGAGGTTGATAGAAAAGGGAGGGTCCCCTTTTCAAAACCCCTGTCAAAGCCAACCCAAATCCAAAGCTGAGGTATCCAAAACATAAATCCAAAGAGTACTCAGAGGGCAAGAGCATAAATCCGAGACCAGGTAAACAAGAGATAACTTCAAACTAGAAACACCAAGAGAACTACAAAAACCACAGACTAACATTCAATAACCCACACCCGCTACACAAAACCAAAAACTTAAATACACTGAGTAATCAACAAGACACAGGTGCAAACAATGAGACAAAACCAAGAAGTGACATAAAAGGACAATGACATCATCAATGTAAGACATGAACTAAACATCAAAATAGAAGTCCTGAGCTCCTCGCCCAAAGCGGGAGCTCGACAGCGTTACACATAGCACCTCTTACCTCTGCACTGGCCTCATTGACATCAGCAGTTGAGTCCCATGAAGAAGGCCAGAAAAAAAAGGTGCAGATGTTCATGACAGCGAACATCTTAAGAAGAAACCAAAATGGCATCTGGAGGTCATGGGACAGGTTGATGACCCCTCTGAGCCAACTTTAACTCTGCCATTGAGTTACACACCACTTCCTACGTGGTGATGAGGCCCATTCAAAGAAAAGTGGAGACAGCAACATTCTCCCAGTTAGGGAGGTCCTGATCAACAGGATCAACATAAAAAGTCCTGATCAACAGGACAGTGGGCAACTGCAGAAGAAGCCCAAGCAGCACACTGCCTTGCAAGCCCCGGAGGAACTACAGCCCTCAACCTCGTATGGCAGACCAGGCCAGAGTATTAGCAAAAGTAAGGCTCATCCATAACATGTCTCTCACATTAAACAGTGATTTAACAATTAACATCATGACTATGTAAATGCAGACAATTACTGTTATTTTACAGTTTTACTTACCTGAACACATTTCTGTTAAAAGGACTGCCATATGTACAAGGTCCAATGCTGGGGCAGGGAGGGTTTGGTTCCATTCTCTTCCTCCTTTATTCAAACAGTCTTTAGGAATATTCTTAGAAGCCCATAAGCAACAGATTCTTAGCAAGTGTACAATTCTTTGAAAGCTTCCGATAACACCACTGATGATGCTCTGTAATTTTTCCTCACCACTACAAATGTAACTACATCTAGGTCTACACTCATGTTTGTAGAGGAGGCTTTTAAACTGAAGCAACTAAACAGTAACGCATACATTTTTTTGTGCTATGTGTAGTAGTTTCTAGCTAGTGTCAAAACAGGGTCTAAGTTCATTGTCATTGTTTTGGTTGGTAGGTAGCCGTCAAATACGTTGATAAAGATGGGGTAGATGAGGAGCTAGACCTTGTAAGTTGCACTTTGAATCAGTCGTGGTTGATTGATATCTTTTTGGTTTGCATGCACACATATGCAGCGACCCTTCAAAAAACATTTGCACGTTTAAGCTTGGCATAAAAATGTATGAATGTTTTTAGACATTAGACAACAAAATATCCAATCAAACATCATTTATTTGAAGGAAATAAAGCACACTTTTCAAGCAAAATATTTGACAAAATTTGCTTGGTAAAAGTTTTTTTGATTTGAAATCTAACAATGTCCTGTTTTGCAAAATCAAAATGCAATGTTGTTTAAAAAATGTTTGGACAATATCTGGGCATTAAACTTTGTTAAACGTGCAATGTGATAAACTACATGTTTGGTTGTTGTGCCTTGGGACCATTTAAAGTCAAAATGCAAAAATGCAATAGTGTATGTGTATTTTGAAGTGTAACCAAATAGACTTCTTAAACTTAACTTGAATATTTAGATGTCATCATACATCAGGATTTGTCACTTTAATAAAAATAAATGAATATATTGTAACATTTGCTCTTCAAATTCCTCTACCATCACAGGATGGCCAGGGATTTATGCCTATCGAGGTGGCATTGATGAAGCAGGTAAATTCAGGTCTGGCCCGTTCCAACATTCTCCAGCTTGTGGACGCCCCTCCTAAATGGTTCTTGTACAGGTAGTACCATGCAGGACCAGCTACAGGACCAGCTTTGGTCCCTGGGAGTGACACTATACAACGTTCTGTGTGGTAAACTCCCTTTCAGGAGAAGTGTAACTTGATATTATTTGACAATTGTTTTTTAAAGACATAACATTAATCTTGAACAAAACAACATTATTAATTAGCCAAACAACATCCGCTTCATTTCACGAGTTTTGAGGTTTGTCCAAAACATTGTTTTTATGTACTAAGGTATACAGTACTGTGCAAAATATTTAGGCAGATGTGAAAAAATGCTGTAAATAAAGAATGCTTTCAAAAATGGAAGTGTTAAACATTTATTTTCATAAATGAACAAAATACAGTGAATAAACAAAAGAGAAATGGTATTTGGTGTGACCACCATTTGCCTTCAAAACAGCAGAAATTCTTCTAGGTACACTTGCACACAGTTTTTGAAGGAACTCGGCAGGTAGGTTGTTCCAAACATCTTGGAGAACTAACCACAGATCGTCTGTGGATGTAGGCTCTCTCACGTCCTTCTGTCTCTTCATGTAATCCCAGACATACTCGATGTTGAGATCACGGCTCTATGGGAGCCATGCCATCACTTCCAGTACTTCTTGTTCTTCTTTATGCTGAAGATAGTTCTTAATGACTTTGGCTGTATGTTTGGGGTTGTTGCCCTGCTGCAGAATAAATTTGGGGCCAATCATACGCCTCCCTGATGGTATTGCATGATGGATAAGTATCTGCCTGTATTTCTCAGCATTGAGAACACCATTAATCCTGACCAAATCTCAAACTCCATTTGCAGAAATGCAGCCCCAACCGTTCAAGGAACCTTCACCATGCCTCACTGCTCTCCAGCCCTTCGACGAACAAACTGCCTTCTGCTACAGCCAAATATTTTAAATTTTGACTCATCAGTCCAGAGCACCTGCTGCCATTTTTCTGCACCCCAGTTCCTATGTTTTTGTGCATACTTGAGTCGCTTGGCCTTGTTCCCACGTCGAAGGTATGGCTTTTTGGCTGCAACTCTTCCATGAAGACCACTTCTGGTCAGACTTCTCCAGATAGTAGATGGGTGTACCTGGGTCCCACTGGTTTCTGCCAGTTTGGAGCTGATGGCACTGCTGGTCATCTTCCGATTTTGAAGGGTAATAAGCTTGATGTGCCTTTCATCTGCTGCACTAAGTTTCCTTGGCCGACCACTGCATCTACGATCCTCAACATTGCCCGTTTCTTTGTGCTTCTTCAAAAGAGCTTGAACAGCACATTTTGAAACCCCAGTCTTGAAATCTTTTGTGGTGAAATTTAATCATGTATCCATGTAATTCTTCGATCATGTATTTTCTTATTGTCTGTTTATAGTATTCTTATACTTATTGATGTTCAAAATATATTCTCTCCTGGAACCAACCTTTAACATGGTTAAACTAGATGAAGGCATAACTGGACATTCTGTCCCTAGACATTTTGTCTCCGTACATAGGTGGGTGTCAATCTTACATCAGTTGATCCTATGCAGAATATGCTAGGCCAAGGATTTCTTTCCTTATCTAGTGGTTCTGTGTGAAATACAGAGTAGTTGGGTCTAACTATTTTAATTATGTCTTACGAACAAAAACAAGGCCACTTGGGTGCCAGAGATATTGGAGGTGTTCAGGGGTGTTTCCTGTTTTTCCTAATTTGGTGGTTTTTCCTGTTTTAGTTACTGGGCACACGTGATAAAATAGCATCTTGAACAGACATTGATGCACATTTCTTTGCATGCAACTGATGTGACAGTGTTACTGTTTTGCTGAGCAGTAACTCTTTAATAAACTTTTTTTATTAAACTTTTACTCCGCTCAGTTTTGTCCTTTTTCCACCACACTTTGTCTGGGAGAGACCTTGCTGATGCAGTATAACTACCCTGTGTCTTGTTGCTGTGCTCAATCTTGCCATGACACAAAACTCTTTCACAACCTCACCTTGGTAGCATAGTTTGGTTGTTCCTCACCCAGTTTTAAGCCTCCTACACAGCTGTTTCTGTTTCAGTTCATGACTGGGTTTCAACCTACGTGTGACATTGATGATCCTTAGCACCTGTTTGGTATAATTGCTTGATCATACACCTGACTATAATCCTACAAAATCCCTGACTTTGTGCAAGTGTACCTATAAGAATTGATGCTGGTTTGAAGGCAAAAGGTAGTAACACCAAATATTGATTTTTCTTTTGTTCGCTCACTGTGCATTTTGTAAATTGACAAAAATAAACAATCATTATTTATATTTCTGAAAGCATTCTTTGTTTACAGCATTTTTTCACACCTACCTAAAACTTTTACACAGTACTGTATGTTTATAATGAGAATCGAAGTGTCCATTATAAAAGTCCTTTAAAAAGTTAAGACTTATCAACAATTGATAAAATCGTCGATTTATTACCCTCATGCACTCATGCTTGATTAAAACAATAAGAAATGACAGTGTAAACAAGTATAAGCATACAATAAACAATATATATACAGTATATTGGAAGGTTGATGGACGGTATCGTAAACAAATTATTTAACATAGCAAACAGAATCACGTAATAAGCTGTAAACAACAAGTAAAATAAGATAAATATAAAAACAGACTTTATATAAACAACTTTTATATGCACACACAAGATTAAATAACACCACTCGATGAAATGAAATAAACACTGGTGCGCCCCGCACTCTACCAATTCGCAACAACTAAAGCTCCTCGCACTTTCCGAAGCTGTGAGCATACTCTGTAATCTTCACAAGGGGGCGGCACGAGCACACAATATTAAATAAATCTGTGAGTTGTAACTCACAGTACAACCCCAATAATACATAATCGAATACAGAGCATTCAAACAGTTAGATGTTATATTAATCAAACAATCTTTTTATCTTTGATATTCCTGGCTAATCTTAATTTTTGGGAATATACACAAACACAAGGATATATATTAAGATATCTTGTTTTACCAACAATTAATATATTATTTCCGTCATAGAAGTACAAATTGGTTTTGCAATTTTCTCACATGTAGGCTTTAATATGTATTCAATTGCACATGTCCTTACAAAAATAAACCACAGTAATACTTAAAAAAATGGTTTATGTAACCATAGTTTTACCAAATTGTGGCTAAACAATGGTAATCAATCCCCCAACAAAATGATTACTACACTTTTACTATGATATAAGCACAACATAAATAGCCTACGTAAACAAAAAAATCTTACCATCATGTTTTATATAAAGAACTCACTGAATGACTCTTAATACAATGACTAAATTAAATTATTAAATTAGACTCATTCCAGGGTGGCTTTTAAAGGCATCTATCTTTAAAACACACACTGTATCAAAAGGGTTTGTCGTCCACTAGGTGGATTCAATGTACAAAATCTTTGGCTTTACCACAGTCCATTTTGTCTCTTGAAAATATAGACTCATATACTCAATAGCAGGCAGGAGCAGGCACTGGGACTCAACATCAATCTTGTTAACTGAAACTCTTCCACTTTGGCTGTGATGCACTGTACTTGTGGCTTTGAACGATAGTGATTAAACACAGCCTGTACTTCATGGGCTGACCACTTATCAATTGGTTTGGATCTGAAGGTTAATGCAAAGTCTTTACTTGGGCAGCGTCTGATAAACATGTGAACTTTTTACACACTGGGACCACACTCAATTTCAATTGTGTCAGAGCTATCCTCTCTGAAGGAAGGTAGCTCTTTGACTTTTCGGTGCTGAATCACTTGGTTTTGCAACACATTAAACAAGCTTGGGGGGGTATTAGCCTTATGATCATCAGGGTGTTGTCTATTTGGTATGACAGTGTCCAAGCTATAAGGACTAATATGAGACAATGTTGTCTGCTGGACAATTGAAGTCATCTGACCTAACATATTATACCCTTCCTCTACCCACTGGACCAGGAGTGCATTGATCAGGTAAGTATCTATTGCTGTTACTCATTTTTGGATATCAAATATGCAACAAAGTCAGTAACTCAATATCAAAGGGCAGAGCAATAAAAGTCAGAGTGAAAAAGGATAAAGCCAAGGATCGACGACAAACTGTTCAACTGTTGTCAGACACTTCCAGTCCTTATGCAGCAGCACGGTGATCTCTATTAACTTCTGCTTGAAGAATCGACCCAGGCAACACAGCGGCATCAACTTCACAGCAGAGTTTCACAGAAAAAGAGAATAAAACGATTTCCACAGCATTGCTTGCTTGATTGATTGAATCTGCTCTGTTTATTTTAAAACAGTTTTTTAATGTCACTTAAATTCTTTGTGATTGTATAGTGTTTCAGTTGTGAATATACAGAACACTAATTTTCACTACAATTAAACAAGAGAAACATCCACACCTAGTGAAAAACTCATACAACTCGATTTGAATCAACAAGTTTTACAACATTTAACAACATACCTGCATAATGAAGACAGTGTGTAAGCAGAGTTTTTCTACACAAGGAAAACAAGGAAACACACAAAATGGTTACAATCAAGTCCCGTATTATAAACACATTATAACTCGACGCCAAACTCGACTTAACAGAGTCCCAACAAATTCAGGGAAAGGCGGAGTCACAATAAATAAATATTCATGCGTTTCGGAGACTTACAACTGTTAATTCTCCGATCGTGAAAAATGCAGTAGCACCTCAATGCAGTACATAAGATCCAAGGGGCGGAGTTAGATCAAGATCCAAGGGGCGGAGTTGGATCCAGATTCAGGGGGCGGAGTTGGATTTCCTCCCACTGCATTCTGATTGGTCGACAGGTTCCTAGCGTTTCTCACA
>JAZGTJ010016678.1:0-12524 GCA_036877575.1 Botia almorhae
TGTGTGGCCCCACTGTGACCCCGCTGTAGCCAAGGACGCCACTGAGCTCTCGCTTTGATACATTTGATATGGTTTAAGTGTGGAATGAAGACATAAGCCTGTTTACATTTGAACTGGATTAACATCAGGGTGACAGTGGCTTCACAAGACACAGAAGAGAGAGGGAAGAAGTTCTGTTTGTATAGAGCTTGACACATGTAATTGAAATGGCTTGTTCGTTGCACGTGTAAGCTAGTGTGTAGTGATGCCGTCTGACTAGTCTTATTTTTAATTAGTTGACCTAATTAAATATGTGAAATTTTCTTAGATGATGTCACATTGTTTCAGATAACCTATGCAGATGTTTAAAAACTTTTATAGCTCAGAAGCTTCTAGTTCATAGCATACATTGTTTCGTCATGAATTAATTAGAATTATGAAATGTTGGAGTTTAAATTGAAATATCTGATTTGTGATCACTGATTTTGGTAGCAGAATAAATCTCATTAATGTTCAGGCTTCATTTGACCCCAAAATTAAACTAAACCATTGAAACATCATAGTTTTTAAATCATTTAAATTAAGATTCTTTTATATGGGTATATAGCATATCCCCACAAAAATACACCTATATCAATACAACTTAAAGGAACAAAAAAGTTTGGTGAAAACTTTCAGGTGAAATGAGATCTGGACTACTACTTGACATGTTTTATGAACTTACCCATCTTACAAATATGAGCACAATTTGTGAGGTTACTGGAGTCTATCAATTGTAGAAACAACTGCGTTATTTGTGATTTTCAAAGTCCTGTAAATGTTTAAAGACAGCACACTAAAAACAGTAGTATTGTTTATGTGTGTGTTGTAGCATTGCATATGTGTGTATAAATGTGTTTGATCTATAATCAGAAGCCTTTATAAAGTAAATGTTATTTTTGTTGACGTCCAAGTTGGTGAGACATCTTTGAAATGCGGAGGTCTAGATCGCATATACGAAAAGTGATTCGATTACGTCTTGATTGCTTTGCCATAAAGAAGACTCTAAGTGTCTTTCTAAAAATCATTTCATATAAACCATGATTAGAAGAAGACTTTTACAGAGGGGCTGAGACTAAGAGCTTGTTTTCACTATTGTAAACACACTGTCTATAAATGAACTCAGAAAAGTAGAGTTTGGTACTCAGTGTTACATCATGACAAGCAACAAACTCAAATGGAGAACATAAAATCTGTGTGTGTGTGTGTGTGTGTGTGTGTGATCGCTGGGACAGGGTGCTTGTTTCTGTTTGCGCCGTCCGAGGCTCTAATTTACTGTGTAATACTGTTTATTATGGGTATCAGTGTGTCTTTCTGCATTAGTTAAATGGGCCCCAGCACATTACTGTAATGGAGTGACCACATGAAAACACAAGGAAATCTGATCTTCTTTTCCTCTCTCAATCGCCCTCTCCCTCTCTCTCTCTGCGTCCCTCGTTCCTTTTCTCTCTTAGAGTAATGATTTGATGTTGCTAATGGCTTCCTAAATTCTCTAGGAAGGGCAAAACCGATGTTGTCTAGGGTTACATTGGCTGGCAGATTGCCAGAGAGGGTGAGACGGACAAGAGAGAGAGAGAAACATAGAGACAGTCTTCTCTTTCTGCCTTTTCCTTGTTTTTCATTCAACACAATATACTCTCTATTTATGAAAAGAACACTTATTTGCGGCAATAATAGCATCCCTTCTATTACAATTTCATAACCTTAATGCTCTGTTTGGGGTTTAAGAGACTTTAAAGCCCTTTAATATTTCAAAAACATTACATTAACATTACATTACTAACAATAAATTATCAGTTTGTAAAAACACAGCTTTCTCTAAACTTATTGGAGGTGATTAAAAACAAAATTAGAAAATTTTATAACATGCTTTAAACTATATAATTAAACGTTACATTGCCTATGTTTGGAGTGTCAGAGATATTAATGTTAAAAATACAGGTTTTCACATACATACAAGATTTCCTGACCTTTTTAGACACCATTTGTTGTCGTTTGTGAGTGTCATGTTTAATTGTATTTTTTACAGATTGTCTTCAAGCAGAAACAATGTTAATATCCTGAAGAAATAATACTTTATTTTACAAGGATAGTATTGGGGTCTGTAGGATTCTAAAATAAAATCTTAACACATGACAGGAAAAGGGACAATTCAACTAGACATGATTATTTGGTCATCATATACTGGCACTTGTCAATCTAAACCAGGTGACAAAACACAATAAAACACAAGTCTATCAGTCTTTTTTTATCTTTCATAATAAGATGCAGGTTAGGCATACGACATACCAGTCAGATGTTTCTCTTTGTCTATTAGAATGTTTCAGGTTCTAGTTTCACAGATTTTCCTGGTCCCTATCCACTTCTGCTGTAAAGACATAAACAGCTTTGCAATATTTCTCCTTTTGTTTTTCAGGAAAGAAAGTTTCACATATTTGCAATAACATAAGGAATAACATAAAGAATTTTCATTTTCAACTATCCCTTTATGGAATGCTTGATAAATGACAGCAAATACAGACATCAGAAAACTTAACAAACAGCCCGTTCAATCTGCAACAAACACAAACGAAGCGTGGAAAACTGAAACAGAGGTGACTTGTCATCTGAGCGAGTTGAGAAAGTGCATTGAGCTCGGTTGCCTTGAGGTGTGACTGCTTTGCCTTGTGTCTAACAGACAGAGAGAGGGAGAGAGAGCTCTCTGATGTGTACTGCATAATGCCGTTTATTGTGATTAGTATTAGCTCTCTGATTCAACTCTGATGAAAGCAATAGGCAGCACGCCAGAGAACATGTACTTGAAATGAATAAGAGAGACTGATGTGCGGGTGTATGTGTGTTTTGTACCCTGATTTGTAAGCGAGTAAGTGTTTGTGTTTGGCAAATGGCAGTCTGATCACATGATGGCCCGTGGCAGCCCCTAACAAACCGTGTAGGCGCCAGCGGGAGGGAGGGGGGGCTCTCGAAGATGGGGGTGCTGACTCGGGTCACATGACAAATAAAGTTTGCAGCCAAACTCCTTCACTTCAAACAATAGAGTATTAATGTTGATGACACATGATCTGAGCAGAGGCAGTGGAAGTGAATGTTAATGTGCATGCCCGTGTGTGAGTGCATCTGTGTGCGTTTGTGTTTTAAAAGGCATTGGTCCTGTGGATACAGATGTACGCATGCGTATACATACACATAAACATATATTGTGTGTCATACAGAGGCCAGAAGTAGAACATTGGAATCATGCATTGAAACGTATGCATGACAATTAGCATTCTTTTGCATTATCCTTATTAGTGACCACATGGTCTGTATGTTTAAACTCTGTCTGCGGTCCCTAAACTGCGTTTAAAATAGATTGCAAAAACGGGTTACAGGTTTACCATTAACCATTCTTCTGTTAAACTGACTTCCCAATGGCATCTCAGCATGACACGTAAAGACGCGCATATATGTTTGTAATTATACACAATGGTACAAAGAAAACAAAATCCAGTACATACTGATGATGGCTGTATAAACCTAATTCTTAGTAAATCCATTACATGTCTTTATTATTTAGCCAATTTAGAGGATTATTGCGGTGTTTAGTAATTTAGGAATCTGAAATCTTTTGTTGGTATCTACAGCGGATTGGACATTATATTTATCCACAATAGAGCAAAAATTTTACTGTTCCCGTGTTTGGAGTATTTCCTTAGCAAATAATCTTAAAAGACACTGTTTAGAGTTTAAAAAGGTCATGTACTAAGAGAGTTGTTGTGCCTTATGATTGCGAAACACAAACTCAGACCTTATGACATTGCAGTATCATTTTGATTGAGCAAGCAACAGTGAGAACAACCTTTATGAGTTTGTAACCAAAACACTAACTTTAACTCATTCCTAATATAATCTAGTTCCATATACATGCTAACACATTATAAATACTATTTGTGGGATGCTAATGAATTTATGGTAATTAAAGGAACTATACGACAAGGAATAGATTACTAAAAAATTACCTAAAATATATATAGTATAGTAGTTTAAAGAAATACTTCACACTATAGAAGCTGTACTTGTCAAGGTAACTTGATTTAAAAGTTGTTGTTTTTTGAATATTAGGTATACTTGTGACTTGTAATCTTTATTGAAATGAGAGTCAGAATTCATATATGGTGTAGTTTTCACTACAACCTGCACATTCATTTTAGTGTATTCTGTGCAATAAGCCATGGGCACTCCAATTTACCTTTATCTATGAAGGGCAGTAGGAAAGAGAGACTTTCCTACTGTAGAACAGAGCAGCCCTTTGCAGTGTTGGCTGCTGGATTTTGCTGGCTTGGTTTTGCTGTCATGTCCAATTCTGTTGGTCCATTAATCAGATGGAGGGTGTGAGTTTGTGTCCCACTGTTTACATAGCAATAGAGTGATCACTGCCCCCTGGCCACACACAGAGGAGGCTGAGGACACTCTGTGAAATGGTTCTGACATTGGTGTGTGTGTGTATCTGATGCTTAACTTGGACACTAAAAGGGGACAATGCCAGGCTGTGTGTGAATAAGTGCTTGCTGGGAATCAGTAAGAGGTAAAAGATTTTGTTTGTTTCTGTTTGTGATCCAATGAGAGGCCTTTCAAAATTGTCAACATTTAGCATTCTCTGTTGTTCCTGGAGCAACAACCAATCACAGCCCTAATAATACCCAGCTCTAACCCTACTGTAAGTTCAGAGGACAGTTTTAATAAGTTAATAAGGCTTTTGTGGCTTTACTGCTATATCTAAAATCAGAGGGCGAGGAATGGATAAGCTCAAGTAAAGTCTCAAGTAAAGCAAACCAAATTTGTTTTTCCTACATCTTATGGCTTATATGAACATGAACTCTTACAATAGAGAGTACAAGTCTCGTTTTAGTGAATCAGAGTTTTATTGAAGGCTTTAATTCCTGACCTCATTGATTATGTATCTAAAACAGGTCATGCAGTGGGAACCTTGTACAAATTTGTCCCCTCATCGTGTGTGACTGGCGAGAAAGACACAGAGGAGAAAATGAATTGACCCGTCTTACTCAGCAAGTCCTCTAGCCTCCACAGTTCCAGATCATTTCTCTCTCGCCTACATTCTTCACAGTTTTGTTCTGGTGCCAAGGAAACTAATCAAAAGGCCCTCTACTTTTTCGTTGTACTTCTGTCTAGCTTCTCCTCTCTCTCTCTCTCTCTCTCTCTCTCTCTCGGTCAGTCGACCTCTCACTGCACAACCCGTGGCATTATGCACGCTCCTCAGAAACCTCTATGGCCTGTGATGTCATAGCTGAAACAGGGGCAGTTGGGGAGTTGACTCCAGGGCGGCTTTGCTCGTGGCTCCTGGAGCTTGTGCAGTGGGAGGGTGCAAAGTAGTAAAACAATCTTGCGTCCCCTTGTTTGGAGAGCTTTTCTCCCACATAGCGTTTTTTTCTCCTTTTATAGCGTGTGCTCCAGTGCCAGTTAATCTCTCCTCTACTGTCCTTCTGTGATGATGCAGCCGTAATCCAGTGGACTGATCCACTCCACTTCAGTGGCCTTGATGAGCTTTCATTCATGCAATGAATTCTGGGATATGCTTGCTCTTCCAGCATAGGGAGGTCTAATGAGGGCGCATGGAGGACCATTAACTTCTTGTGTTATAAACTCACAAACACCCAGTAGATAGGGCTGAAATACCTGGGGAAAGCTAAATCATGCACTGATGAAACATTCACTGATATAAATGTTGCTTGCATAAAAACTTATTTTGACAGAATGCACGACTACTTTTAAAAGGCTTTAAGTAACCAGATGGTGTAGTTACAACATCTACCAATGGGGCTAGCAGGCCATGCTTACCTCCTAAACCTTAACCCTTGAGTAGATGTAAGGAAAGTGTAGCCTAGCATGCATGCAGAAATGTGAGTTCCTGAGCATTTTGACTCAGTTAAGACACTATCACAGAAGCAGACTCTCATGCCAACACATCTTCTCATATCAAACCCCAAATGCATGCTTCATACCAGAATTCCCCTCTTCATTCCCTATCATTTCAGATAGTACTTAGATAGAGACCCAAGCACACCTCATAACACACTCCCAACCTGCGATAAAACACCCTCGTGTCGGTACTGTCATGCTGACGAGGACAAACTCTTATCAGTGACGATGTTCATGTTAGAGGGAAAGATGCCATCTGTCTGATGCCAATCTTTCTGTGCTCTACATGTAATTTTAATACACAAACATGCACGTCCACTGCATCGATTTATATACTTATGCACTCTTGTTTATTTGGAAAGATGATCTGCTTAGTGTATATTTCTCTCTATAATCAGAGATTAGACATTAAAAGCGATCAGCATCATGCAGAATAAAAGAGAGAGAGAGAGAGAGAGAAAATGGTTAAAAAGAGAGAGAGGTGATGTTGAGACACCCTTTGACTCATCATGTAGTTTTTTTTTTGGAGACTGTCATTTCCGACCATTTCACAGATGCATATCAAATTCTGCAATCTGCTTTGTGGAGATAAGGCCCACAAGATGCTGGAGTTGCAACATCCCACTGAGCGAATGAGAGAACAGACAGGTTCTTATAGCGATTTCCCTGTGAGATAGAACCTTTCCAGCACCCTCAGCATCACTGATTAGTGCTCTAATCTCACAGTGACTGGCGTCTGACAGCCCTGCAAACATATGCACATGGCCCTACAGTATGTAAGTCGTAAGTGCATTCTTGCTCTGAAGGGAGATGTGGCCATGAGTGTCGCCTTGCCACAGGCCAGAAGTGAAGTCTCCCATCTGGAAACTTTTCGTTAAATGGCTCAGCTATTAAAAGAGGACTGCAGTGTTTATTTGGCCGAGTCATTGTAGGTCAGGCTCATTAAAGGTTTAAGAGTTAAACACAAGACATTTTTGTTGTTCGTTTTTGTTTGTTTGTTTGTTTTTATTTTTTTGGGATAAATAGACAAAGGTTATCTAGAAGCTGAATGTTTAGATTCGAAGAGTGAATTTTCTACTTGTTCCACTACTTATAGGGGTTATAGGGGTCTCTGGGATAGTGCAGACACTAAGACGCAACAAAAAGCAGAAGTGTGAAAAAACAATGTTTAGTGTAATTTGAAGTGCTTTCATCTGTGTTGCCACGCTCTTCTGCATGGATGAAGAGCCGACATTTTGTAAACGAAGCCTGGCTCAGGCATTTTCTTACTATGTATTAATCAATCCAAGTAGATCTGCTCCAACAGACAATTCTTTTAGGGAAACCTTGTCCCCATCCTTCTTTATGTCTACAGTGAATTAACTTTCTGGGGGCTCTGAAGACTACTGCTCTTTTTCAGGCTGATCCCTGGCCCCACCAAAGCACTCTGGGGTACAAACATCAGGACCTGTACCACCCCATCTCCTCCCACACCTAGCAATGGCAGTTTGCCAGCCTGGCCTAGATTTGCCCTCTCCAGTTACTTGATGGTGAAAGCACATAGGGTGCGGATAGGGATGGGCAGTCCAGACTAACACTCCCCTGAGCCCGTACTGGCATTAGCACTTGCCCTCGTTGCTCTGTCAATGGGGGGCTGGATGAATGTGTCTGTTTGTGCACCGACAGTGGGGATGAATTTGTCTGACTTAGAAAAGAACAGGAAGGCCTGAATGTTGTCTGTCCCGTGAGGATGCACTGAATGCAACAGTGTCTCAGGTGGGACATTTGAATACTGCTACAGCTGATAAATGTTACCTCTCACAGGTGAGAGTGGTCCCAATGCAAGCCTCAATATTGGCTCTTTCAGGAAAAATGCAAATGAGTGCTTGCTTTGCTGCATAAGGTTTCTTTCAGTTCAGCTAGTTTAACAGATGAGTGTTGATTTTTTATGTGTTAAGATTAATAATTTGCTATAGGTAAACATTAATTATTTAGAGGCTAACACTTGCTAATTAAAAGGCGGGAAATAGATGAAGTCCATCAGTTTATGGTTTTTAGATATAGTCCATGTAGGGGATTTTTTGTTCATATATGAATGTGCTATGCTAGTTTTAAGAGTGATCATAGCTGTGTCTAGAGTTACACCAAATTCCATGAATAGTTCATTGCATTATACCATATATGTGAGCATTTTATGAGGTTTGTCAGATTAAAAATGTAAGAAAATTTAAATTTAAGAGAATTAAAACTTCTTTTAAAAGATTTATAACTTCTGTATAAAAAATTATACAGCTACTATTTATTACCCACAATGCACTTCTATTTAAACAGAACAAATTATGTTTTGTATTTGTTGCAGCGTTAACTGTAATTTAAAGCAGAGAGGGGTGCTGTGAATAAAAATAACACAAAATATATACATTTCTACTATGTTGGCTGTATAACATAAGATAACTCATAGCAAACAAGCCCATGAAGGTAATGTATGTTTGTAAAACAAACATTTGTGCTGACTTTTGTTTGACAGTGAGTTTAAGCGAATATGAGTGTATAAAACTAACATGACAAACCAACAGTCATGAGGTTTATTGAATCACAATAACATCCAGGAATACACAAATATGGCAAATATGTAGATGTATAGCCTGTAACAAAGATGTTTATGCAACATCTACAGAGGAACATTTCAGTGTTCAGTCTCTGGCACATATAGTAAGTCAGTTGTTTAAATTAGTTTGCTTGTTTTCGCTCACTGGTTTCCAAAAATAAGGACTTATTTGATTATCACTGTACAGTGACTCAACAAAGGGGGGAATAGAAAAACTAAATATGCTATCTTTAGGGCAGCCAGACATTGAAATTAAATCTGCACAGTCGTGATTTTACAAACCATGTTTAGGGTCTTGTGGTACTATTCAAGATGCAAATTAAACACTATTAAGTGTTTAATTTGATTGTCATAAACATTTTACAAACAGTCATGTGAATGCAAAAGACATACTGTGGCTTTTGTAAAAAGGGATGCCGGGTTTTGTAGTTCTTTAATTCATTAACAGAATGGAGAGCATTATATAAAGAACTACACTGATTACTCAGTAAAGGAACAAATGGTACAGAGGAGAGCGAGCAAAGCTAAAGAAGACAAAGGTAACAGTTCAGAATATGATGCATTTTGTATAAGAATAAATAGCATCTGTCCGTTTTTTTTTTAAGATTCATCTGCTATCCCTAGCTGTCTCACAGCTTCTTCATTAGCTGCATGAGAGATTCAAGTTCAGTCTTTCTTGGGTGAGAGAGGATACAATACTCATATCCCAGGTGGGAAGACTGACCCATTTTCTTCCAGATCGCAGTCACTACCAGGACCACATCCTCCTACTTTAGACTTTATTTACAAACCAGCTCAGGCCAAAAAAGCATTTTTTGATCAACAGAGTTGCAATAAAGACTTTATTGGTAGTGTCTGTGAGTTTGCGAGTTTATCTGTGTTTATACATGGATTTGCATTATTTGTGGATTAATATTGTGGATTTCTTTATGTAATACACCAAAATCAACACTAAAACACTAGTAAATATGGCATTGGCAAGTAAATGAACTGCCAACTTTGGGTGTTTAATTCTCGCCTTAATCAACTCATCAATTGGCCGGTAACTTTATAGGATTTGAAACATAATCTATAGTTTCACGAGTTCGCACTAACATGCAATCGCAAATGATCACTGATGCATATTTGGCGTGCTGTCCAGGGGGAGGGCTCCGAGCTCGGAATTTGGCCCGAACCCAGAGTACTCCCCCCATTCTTAGCTTAGGTAGATACCAGCTAAGAGTGAGGTGATGGGGTGGGGATGCTGCGAGACTGTCATATGACAGAGGTGAGGGACGGCTATATATAACGTCGTTGCGTGCTGATTGGTTGGATTACATGACTGTGCTCCTACTGAACTTAGTTAATAAAACTTAATTTAGGTAGGAACGACAGTTTTGCTAACGTAAGCAAAATGAGAGATTCGAATCAAAGATGTACAAACTGTGTACTAAAGAAAACATCTGTCATAACTCAACCAGTTTCTAGTAACTTGTACCATCTTCGCATTTATCTAGGGTGTCTAAAGCTCTGTCACAGATATGCAAGGAGCAAAATAGCTAAATAATTTTTTATTAAATTAATTGAATTAAATAGCGCTGCACTATTTAAACATATTTACTATGTATATAGCACCTTACTGTACTAGATTCTGGATGTTAGGGGTATTTATAGTCGATAATTTTCATGATTATATGGTTACAAAACTTTATATAGTAACAAACCAAATTGACCATAGGAAATGTTAGAGGGCTTTCCAGAACACTCAAAACGTTTATTGTGTACTCAGAATCTCAACTTATTCCACATAATTCAACCCAATACAAAAACCACAAGAAGCAATAAATGTGGCCCTTAACCACGACTATTTATGCGAAACCCGTTTTCTCTATTCCTTATTATCATTTTCAGTTCTCTCTGTGCAACACATTTCTCTTTCTCGCTTTGTCTCTGTTCAGTGCATTGTAGTACGGTAAAACACAGCACAGATGTATGGTCTTTGCAAAGCGGTCATGCACTGTGAGTTTTGACAAGCAGTCAGCTATGCACCATTTATTGGAAATAATGTTGTCACTGCCTTTTACACCATTTTGACAGATTTTCTGGTTTTACTCAGACCTAATAATACAATACAAATATTTCCTGCTTAAAGATTTCACTTCCTGTTTTATGAGGGGGTGTGTGTGTGCGTTTGGAGGAATGTTATTTGTATGGCTTAAGACCAGAAGTATATTGAGTTGGGATTTTGTTGGTTGCGTGGTGGTTTGACATAAGCAGACTGTATGTACAGTATAATGCAATGATTAAAAATAGAGAAAGGTAGAAAAAGGTGTAAGGTCATGCGTCTTGTTTGTTCCTAAAAAATGTTTACTAGAACCAATCACAGCATGTCTGACCTCAGCAGATGATCTTTTTTAGAGGATTTTAGTTTCATAAATGATTCATTTATTGCAAAATTTACTGGTGCTTGCTAGATTTACTATTACTTTGGCTCATATTTAGGGTTGGGGTTTTCGATTTAACGAAGTGTGCTGTTACTTTCCAAAGTGATCAGACAGAATTTTCACACAGCCACAGAATAATCACACAGCAAATAAATCCCATTGTTGTACAATGAAGTAGAAATCCAAACCCAATGTGCGGATCATAGACATCTGGGGGCGAGCAATTTTGACATGTATAACCACCCAGAACACGATAGCGGCCACCTAACGCCGCAACCACTAGCGCAAACACTAGCCATATAGCAACAGTCTCACATTGTGAGGTAACCACATACGTTTTCTTCAAAAAATTCCAATTGTTAAGCATCTGTACTGTGCTAGCTCTCCCTTTCTTGTTTTCTTCTGCTTTTAAACAATTGCATTATACGTAGGCAGGAAACTAGAATGAAATAACAGTAAATGGTAAGCTGAGAGGAGCTGCAGATTTCCCATGGCTTTGTCTTGGCCCCTAGTATGCTTCCTCTAGTTTGCTAATCAGGACGTCGATATAGAAAGCGAGTGCATGAACTTACATGTGCGTGTATGTGTTTTCACGTGTGTCTAAATGTGTTTAATAGGAGGCAAAACAATGGAGAACTGCATGCAGAAACTGCTATACCCCCTACATGCTTTCTCAGACTATTGAACATGGTAACGGTTACTCCACCCCTTGCTTGACATTTCATTACCAAAGGACCATATTTCTATGAATTTTTCAGAGCTGAAAGAGGAAGTTTAATAATACCTAACTAATGCAGTGTATGATTTGTGTTCATTTTGTGTGTGTATGCGTGTGTGAGTGTGGTTCTGGTATTCACTACGTTATAGTAGTATGGTATGTAGTATTATGTTAAGTGTAGTATTACCAGTAAAGTTTGACCTTCTGGGTAAATTTTTTTGTCCACATGGAGACATAGAGTGGAGATAGCACAAGCTTATATATTATACAGAATGATCTATTTTAAAGCAGAAGGTTTTTTGGGATGGTTAGGTTCAGTGGTATGGTTGGTGTAGGGGGACAGAATACACATTTTGAATATATACATTTTGAGTGTAAACCACATAACATCTAACCTTAATGTGTGTGTTTGTGTGTGTGTGTGTGTGTTTGTGTGTGTGTGAGAGAGAGAGAGAGAGAGAGAGAGAGAGCAACTCAGAATGCCCCTTTGTTGTCAGAGAGGTCTGTGTGACCTCTGTGGTGATTTCGGAGATTTTCTAGCACCTGTATGTCTATCTCTAGCATCTCTACGGACTAATCAAATGCAGCGAAGTTCAGGGTCATTTCAATATTTGTGTTTTTCAAGTGAAATCGGTTCAGGCAAAAGTAAATATGATTGTTGCTGTCACACAAGTGGTTTTACATTAAGGATGGGGCTTGAAGTAAGCAGCAGCAATGTGACAAGCTATTTAGGTTTCTAAACAGTGATGATCAGAACAGTATGACCACATTTTTATTAATGTATGCCAAAATAGAAGCATGAAAATAATAACACTATAAATATAAATAAAATACATATATACATACGTACCGATATACTTGT
>JAZGTJ010016679.1:0-12524 GCA_036877575.1 Botia almorhae
ATTGAAATTGTTCCCATCCACTTTACCTGTTGAATCTCATTTGCATTTCAACATTTTTAACTTGGCATGGATGACATGACACTTAACAGACATAAGAGAGCTAAATGGCATTTGGTGTTGTTGATGTCTGGGGTAACATGTCTTGATTCAGATAATTTGTAAATCAAGTCATACAGACTATAAAGTATTTATGGTATTTTTAACAGTCCCCTTTCACATATTGTATGTAAAAGGCAAATAATAATAAATAAATGTTTTAAAATCATATAAAATTAAAAAATGTTAAATGATGTTTGTCATTTTAGGATGAACTACTGATTTAATTGTCTTAAATGTGCTGTTAAGTGGGTAATAAGCTGTAGCTTTGTTGTTTATGATGTTAAAATTCCACTGGCCTGGAAGCCCTTTCTCTCCAACAGAGTCCTGCAGTCTGCCAAGTCAAACGTGGTAGCCAACATAGATGACGTGGACACAAATGCCACACATTGACCTAAAAGAAAACAGGTGAGCTGTAAATGGCCAAATGAAAAGTCTTAAGAATAGATACAACACTTCAATCATTCAGTGTCTTTTGACATCACAGGGAATTAGCACTAGATTTTAATGGCTGTTCACAGCTGTTAAGAATTCAGATCGAAAGTAATGCTTTTAGAGGAAGCTGGATTACATACTTGTAATTCTTGTGCCCTTAAAGAAACACAGAGTTATTAGAGCATTACAAGCATGTTAGTATCATTATGTCCCTCCCAAACGTTCATACCAGCAATAAACCAGTAACGTTCACACTTAATGAGTTTGTGTGTGTGTGATTTCTGTTTGTTGTAAGATCCGGTACCATTTATCCATGTTGTTGCTCTGCTTGTTTCTCCTGCTGTGACTGAATGTCCTGTGGGGGATTCAACATCACCTCTTTCCTCTCCATTACACTGCACCTCCCTCCTCTCCATGGAGACAGCCACTGTCAGAGCCTGCTAGAAAACACACACAACAAAATATTAGGAAACACTTTGTCACTGCAATTAGATTGTAAGTTGCATATAAAAAAACATTGTTTATCAAGCAATTACAATGTGGGTTGTTGCAAGGGTGTTGCTATGTGGTTGCTAAGGTGTTTGTTTTTTTGGCTATTGTTATGAATCCAAGATGGATGCCAAATTTTTATGATATTTTGGTCCCTAGACTTGGCTTTGGTCCCTTCTTCAGTGTAGGACTATGGGACTTTATCTCCGTTTTATCACCCACAAGGTAAATAAAACATACATGTTTTAAGGCAACATTACCATCCGTAACACATTTAGTCAATTAGCAGCTGCAATAACTTGAGCTGGATTCAAGGTATACAAGTATGTGTGTTCCATGAAAAACCCACAACATTTGTGGCATTAACACAATGTACTACCAATTGAGCTATGTCATATAATGCTTAGATTTGTTTAAAGCCATAACTCTAAGTCTGAGCTTAACAGGGTTGTCACTGTGTAGTTTAAAAACAAAAAGCATTGAGATTAAAGCTTCCTTTATTACACAAGACAACTCTGTACATGAGCAGGTGGAATAATTATGCTTTCAGCAAGCATCACTAACTAATTTTGTCTATAAGGGTTATGATAGAGTTCACATGAATAAAAGCAAACTCACATTTTTACTGTTTAAATGTTTTCAGTAATATCAGAATTCTATTTAAAAATGTGATGCCATCCAGAACAGATCTTGCAGGCTAAATAGACTAAATATAACAACTCACATCAGTTCAGGTTCAGACCTCAAAAGATGATAAAGGATTTGGCCGGGCCCAGCTTGTTCAAAAATTATTTTCAGCACAGCGCACAGCCTGCAAAGGACAGGAAACAGCAAACCTTTGAACGACTTCTTGTTTTAGAGTTTCTATACAAGACATTAAGGAAGATGTTTGTTTCTCAACAATAAAGAAAACTGACTTTATTACTTAACCAGCTGCACAATGTTCTGCATATATTTTATAAAATATAACAAGCCTTCTGATTCATGGTGATTCTCTTGTAAAAAAAGATGTTTTCATAAATATATACAAATACACAACATCAACGCAAAACAGCCTTTAAATGCATTATGGTGCGATATTGCTTCAGGCTGCAGTTAATGTTTTACTCTTGTGCCTTAGGGAACATAGATCAAGACAATTTTACTGCAGCTTCAACAAACCTGCCCACTATAACACTTCCAGAGGTCTCCTCTGCGATCTGTAAGCAATTAAAGAGAAAAGACAAAGTCAGAGAAAGCTTTAGAGACACCCCACCACCACCAAACCCTTTTATTCTCACTCACCCTTGTTAGTTTGTTACTGTAGCAAACACATTATGCTGCTAAAGTGTTAGAGCAGAATTTGCATATGGCAAGTCCATCTTGTCATTTCTCTTCTCTTCACAGACTCAAGCCTGCTGTTACCACTACCTTCGTTTTTCTTTTCTGTCAAGCCCCTCCCACTGTTTTAATATTGACTTGTCTAGTTCTTTATAGCTATTTATTTTGTCATTCTCCCAATTGTGTGTCACGCCTCTTTTAGTCTCGCAAACCTCTGCCTCTCTTTTTCTTTCATTCTCTGCATGGTGTGTCTTCCTCTTTATATGTATGAAACTCTGAACACAGCTTTAAGTCCCGCCCCCTTATTGCTCTTCCTCTGTTTTCTGCGCTTTCTTTTTCTCTCTCAGCTTGTGACTCAGCTCAGTCTGAACACATGACTGCAGGAATGTACACACAATTTCACAGCCCCATGGCAAAAAATCCTTGCGTTTGTGTGTAAGCACAGGGGAGAGAGAGAGTGAGATGGGTGGGGGCATAATGGGTTATTATCCATTGGGTTGTCACAGCTATTTGCTGGTGATTGAATTAAACACTAGTAGCCAAAAAATAATAAATTTAAAAAAATTAAACATGCCATTCTCAGTCATATTAAAGGCCATTTTTCAGTTTTCACTGTTAAAAACATAATGTTTACATGAAGACTGGGCTTTTTTTGTCACAAGAGATATATCTTATTAACTAAGGTTTTAAGAAGTCCATTTACACAAATACTTGTTTTCTCTAGCAGAGGTTTTGTATGTTCACCTTCTTTAAAACTGCCGTACATGAGGATCATAGGGCATACATTTCATAATTTCATGTCTTGAATTAGGCATACCACTATTTATCCACAAACACATGTACAGTGTTTAATTTGTTACAATTTTAATTACTGCTTAAAGAGCAGTTTTACATGCAACATTTATGTATGCGAATTTTGAATTATTTAAATTGTATCAAATAAATTTATGAAATAATTAAAGCTAAATTCCTTTTTAAATCCACTCACAAGGTCAGTACATAATTGTAACATTCTTTAATATCTTCAACCTCCAATCTCCAACATATAAATATAGACGACGTTTGGGTGTGGACAACAACTGCGCACAGTGTACCAACGCCATCAGTAGGCTTTAGAGGGAACTACATTTCTAGAACTAAATTCGCCCAGTCATTTGTACAACACAACCCACTGTCTCCTGTGTCTCAGATATTTCTCCTGAGAAAAGAGATCTCAACAATGTCACAAGCTGGGCTCAGGTTTGCCTAAAAAAGTCATCTCAAAATCATTCAAAATTTCAATATCAACTCAAACATTTCTCATCACATTTACCCAAATCCAGACTATTTTAGCTACATCATTTTTAGCTCTTATACTCTTAACATGTTATATTATTATAACACATTTTTTAAGTAGTTTAAGTTTATACTTCTAAAGAAATAAAAGTTTTCTCCGGGAATATGCAAGAAAGTTTATTTTACATATATTTGTAAACAAATTCACAGATTGTGCAAACATTGGCTTCTTTTTTCTAGTCAAAAACGATACAGTCAAGAAATATAACGCTAAATGCAAAAGAAAAGGTAGATTAATTATTCCAGCAATTACAGAGTGCTACAAAATATGTCAACAGAGATAAAACAATGTCTTACATAAAGACCAAAACTAAACATTGGATTTTATTTTGGAAAACATTGGGAAAATGTTTTTGAACAATGTGTTCCTTATATACAGGCCTAAGGCTCGTTTTACACATATTAGCACAGTATCATCTATGCTGTGCCTGTTCAGCAGTCAACATTTATTAAGTCAGCACATATTTATTAAAATAAAAAACGTACTCTTACTGTCATCAGCGTACTCTCACTATTAGCTATTATGTTTACAAATTTTAAATCAATATCAGGAAATAATTTAGGGAGAAACTGATTGTAAACAGAAAAACCTTAAATGACACCGCTCTCAGTTCTTATGCAAATAATTTACCCAGCGTCATGGTTCTGTCATGTGACTTTGACGTCACAGCACAGCGGTCATATGACTTTAGGGTGAAGAATGTGAGGATTCTGTTGTTATGTGTCAGTTTTCCAGATTTAACAAACCCTGTTAAAATCAAAAATAAATTATCGATTTTCAAGAGGAGGGAGCACTGCTGTGGGCAAACACTGCATTGATCGTTTAAATGGATTTTATTAGACAATGTAGGATTGTACTTTGCATTGCAGTGTTTTCGTTAGCGTGTGCGGACTACTCGCAGGTAAGTAGTTCAGTTAGCCTCACATGTTAATTTCTGCTGCATTACAGTTTTTTCTTAAAAACGAGTATATTAACATTTATCATAATACTAAACATAATGTTGCATGTCGTTATGTTGCACCATGTTCGCCTGCTTTTTGTTGCCCAGTGCTGTTAGATGCAAGTTAAAATTAATGTCTGTTTATAATTTTTAGTTTTCTCTTGCCTAATCTTCAATATTGCTATTGCATTGTAAAGTCACATGTACGTTACGCGATGCTTTTAAAGTTAAGATATATATCCATAAATCCATAGACTATGCAATATCATTTATTATAAAGCAAAAATAAAATCCAATACATATAAATTCAAGATAAATACACTTTTTAAATATTGTTTTATTAGTTTATGTAGAAAAACAACACTGACAAAACAACATATGAAACAAATAAGTAAGCTCAGACTTAGAGTTATGGCTTTAAGCAAATCTAAGCATTATATGAAATAGCTTAATTGGTAGTGCATTGTGTTAATGCCACAAATGTTGTGGGTTTCTCATGGAACACTCATACAATTAAAATCTATATAAAAATGTTTACCTTGAATCCACTCTAAGTCATTGCAGCTGCTAATTGACTAAATGTGTTACGGATGGTAATGCTGCCTCAAAACATTTTTGAGTAAATAATACACAAAACAAACCCTAGAGGGAAGACAATGTAATAAATGATACACATAGAATAACTTTTAATAAATACATAGAAAAGCATACATTGAAATTGCATTGTAATACCCAGTACTTTACTCCTGCACAGATTGACCCATTGATATATGAGGAGCAGTTGCTATGGGTCAGTGGTGGAGCTGGTCAGGTGAACACTTATCGAATCCCCCTGATAACCTTTACGGTACGTGGAAGTCTGCTGGCATTCTCTGAAGCAAGGAAACAGTCATCCAGCGACATCGGGGCCAAATTCATTGCAATGAGACGCTCTACAGACAAAGGTGGACCATTCACTTTCACAGCACAGTTTTTGTGCTTGTATTAATCATAGGACTTCCATAAAACAGTTTCTAGTTTTGCAATGTAAATTCATTTAATTAAATTGAATTCACTCTGATTTGAATGAAATCTCTTCCCAGGCACCACCTGGTCTCCGACCTCATTCATAGTGGATGATGGCTTTCTAGCAGATGGACTGAACTTGGGTTCAGTTGTTGTGGATGAGGAGACTGGTGCTGTGATACTCATTTACTCTCTGTGTTTTCACCATCATCAGTGCAGCCCCTCCAGCACAATGCTGGTGGAGAGCCTAGATGATGGTTTCACCTGGAGTGCGCCAAGAAACCTCTCCGTTGAGCTGGGGGTGAAGAGCTTTGCTCCCGGGCCTGGCTTTGGTATACAGGTGTGAATTCTTTACCTGCTGAAAAGAAAACTCATGACCTCTTGTTTATGACACAGTTATGACTGTTCATTTCTTTGGTTATATAACTGTGAAAAACAAGTCCTTTATAAAACAAGCCAAAACAAGTCACATGATTAAAGGGATAAGTCACCCATAAATGAAAATTCTTCCATCATTTACTGGGGAGTTTAAACTTTTTTTGCTTTTTGTGTTTATGTTAAATTATGGAGAAATTTTCATTTTCTGGGTGAACTATCCCTTGAAGCATTGGGGTGTTAAAATAGATTATATGATATTCTTCTTATTTTTCAACTCTTGACCGCTTCACATGACTATTATTATATGTATTTATATGCAGTTTAATATAGTTCATGATATGCTTGTCTTTACAGAAATGCTTCGCTCCCAATGTGGGCCGCTTGGTGGTGTGTGGTCATGGATCTATTGCTGGTGATGGTGTCTTCTGCATCCTGAGTGATGATCATGGTAAATCCTGGAGATATGGAGCTGCTTTGAAGAGCATCCCTTATAACCAGCCTAAACAAGATCTGGACTTCAATCCAGATGAGTGTCAGGTAACAGTGTAAATATTCAGAAGTATCTCAATTTAAGGGGATAGTTCACCCAAAAATGAAAACTTTTCAGTCATTTACTCACTCTCATGTCATTTCAAACTAATTTGACTTTTTTTAATGTGGAACACAAAAGACGACGTTTTGAGGAATGTGTCAGTGGTTTTGTGTCTATACATTACAAGTCAATGAGTGCTACTGTTGTTTTCATTCAAAATATCTTCTTTCGTATTCCTCAGAAGCAAAAAAAGTCGTACAGGTTTGGAGTGATGTGCATATACATTGTGATCATATAAGTGTTTGTCATGTTAAATAAGTTCTTCAGTGAGTTTATTCATTGCAGTGCTTTTTCAATAAAAGTCCATTCTTTACTGCAGCTAAAAACTAATACAGAGCATTTCCTGTAGGTTTCTGCCACCCTTTTAGGTGTTCTGTAATAATGATTACATGTGCAGTTTGCATTGACTTCATTGGCGTACATTGAAGGACATATTAGTGATCGTTACTGGTTTATCTAGACATTTATAGAAAACTGCATAATAACTGCATGATAACCTATGCAGATATTCACTAAATCCATTACTATAGCTTCTTACAACCAGGCACGTACTTACCCTAAGCAAAGTCAAAACCTGGAGCCCCCCAAACCCCAACATTGCCTATGATTGTCCTTTGAATTGCACAGCAGTAATAAGCTTTGGCAAACTTTCAGTATTTGATTTCTTTCTTTTGTTTTAAGCGCTGCTTGAATAAGCACACTTCATATTTGTTTTTTTTTCTATATATCTAGGCTGCAAGTTCATAAATGATGTCAAAAGCAATCATTAAATGAATTAACCACTTGTGGCCAGTAGGGGTCCACGCGCAATTGCGTGTTTTGCGTGATGGGTATACACACTGCTACTTCCAGCTCACAAGAGATGCAACATAGTGTTTATATTCTTTTACTGGGAAATGTTGTACTGCAAATGTAAATACTAAAATTACATAAACGTATTTTCTGTGTCTTAATTCAGCCAGTGGAACTGCAGGACGGAAGCATAGTCATCAATGTACGTAACCAAAACAACTATCACTGTCGCTGTCGGATAGTAGTGCGGAGTTTGGATGGAGGTGAGTCTCTGCCTGTGGAGGAACTCATTTTCGACAAAACCCTGGTGGATCCTGCTGTTGCCGCTGGTGCCTTGCAGAAACAAGGAGTGCTGTACTTCACCAACCCAGCCAATGCTAAAGACAGTAAGAAACAACCAAATCAGCATATTTTTGTAGAATAATTAAAATAGACCATCATTTAAGCATCACTTCTTGGCTTTTGTGCAGGGATCAATCTGACTCTTCGCTGGTCTTTCACTGATGGGAAATCATGGGAAAAGGAGGCGGTCCAGATCTGGGCGGGGCCAAGTGGTTATTCCTCTATGACATCACTCAAGGGCAACTCTCCCGAGGATGAGAAATACATCTTCGTCATTTATGAAAAGGGCCATAAAGAATGCATTGAGACCATCTCTTTCGCCAAAATTCATCTATATGGGGGAAAATAAAATGCAGGTGGAGGAGCAAATAAAAAGGGAAATTTAGGACTTTAAAAATGACATTTTGACCCTAGAAACAGTCGAGGGTTCGATTATTCAATTGTACTCACTGATGTTTTTACCTGCCTCACTTTAATACACAAAATGTATAGTATTTCTTAATGAAAGTATTCTTTATGCAGTTGGACAGCAGTGCCTTATTGCACATGACTTTATTAGGGCTGTTCTTTTTGATTGCTGCTGAGCAACTCAGCTGGCATTTCCCAATCAGTCTTTTATCAGTTATTTTAAACAATTAAAGTTAAAATGGCTTAGAGTAAAATAACTTGTACAGATTTTAATGAAAGTTCAACAGTAGTTGTATGTAAACAAATGTTTTGCAGTACTTGAATCAGTTTTGTAAATACATTGATGTGATGTTTTGTGTCAATTACCATGGGGAATTTTCTACATACGCATGCATGTGATTAAATTGACACCCTCTTATATTACTGACAAACTGGATACAAGGCTGTGCAACACCGTTATCTAACCAAGTAGTGTGTCCATGTTTTCCACATTACAAATCAGTGAATGTTTGATTATATCTGAGGTTTTTGGAATTACTTAAGTTATATAATTTGGTGTATACAGTCTTTCATGTAGAAACTTCAAGTTTTTAGAAACCAGACATTTATTGCCAAACAGATTGTTTTGTTATTTAAACATTAAATCTAATCTTATGTTGAATATCATGTTTCTGAATATCATGTTGTTTAATAAATATGTCACTTTCTGTTTGTAAATGCAGCATTTTTTCTGACTTTTGGACTTATGGGAGAGAGAAAGTCAGACAGGACAAAGAAAACACTGTAAATAATAATGGGCTTTTCAAACTTCTTATGCTTACTTCCTACCCCGATAATTAGATTAAGAAATAGTTAATAATTCACACTGTATGCCACTACTAACCTCTGGAGGTGTGGAAACATTGTTTAATGCAAAGGTAAAAATGACGTTAATAGAGTGTGTAGTGTGGAAAATTATTAATAATAACCATAATAACACTTTACAAAAAGCACAATTTGTTAACATTAGTTAACTCCATCCTTTTACATGAAAAAATGTTAACATTTATTTTTCTTAGGTAATTTTAACATTTACCAACATATTTTTAAAAATCAAAAGTTGCATCCGTTAACGTTATTTTAATGCAGTATGAACTAACATGAACAACCGCAATTGTAACAAAAAATAAATGCTAAAAAACATTGCTCATTGTTAAATTGTTAGTTAATGGATTCACGAATGTTAATGAATAGATCTTATTGTAAAGTGGTATCATAATAATAATTTATTTTATTTTTGTGTTATTATTTAGTGTCTGCTTGTAATTAATGATTAAATGTAAGAGCTCGGGTGGCGTGATATTTGGTAAAGACAACAGTCGTTGATCTTACAGTGGAGTCAGGAAGTCTTCACTTCCTTAAAAATAACACAATACTGCAAACTAAACTGGTCGGTAAAACCAGTTATCATGCCTTTTGTTTTTTAGTGGTGACTGACTGCGAGTCTCGACTTCAGACAGATGGATAGCGCCTATGACTACAGAAGGTGCAGCTATGAATCGGAGTTTTTACCGCAGTTTGCTTCTTGTGGTCTTCTGTTCATTTACACGAAGCGCAAAGGTAATATAGTTTATCATAACCTTCGCACGTAACAATTAAACGTTACGCGTTTAGACCATACCAGAACACGTTCATATTTAATTCGCACGTTAACTCTAATTTCACCTCTTGTCAAAGTATCCAGCTCTGTTGTAATTACAGAAACTAGGGATAATTGTCAAATGAGAAAGTTGTATAGAAGAGCTATTCAATCGCAGTCAGTATTAAGGTTTAATTCTCTATTCATCTAAATACATAAATGCATGTTTTCTCCAACAATGGTTTTGTATTGTGGTTTTAAGCAACTATAATGAAACTACTTGTGAATATTTGTTGTAAATTCTGTTCTTCAAACTTATATTCCTTCCAAAAATCATTATGTTTTGGTAATAGCTGTAAGCCAGTAAACACAATGATTTCAAAGTGTGTTGTCAAAGGTCAAAGGTCAGGTGATTCCTAATGGTCAGCTTTATTTTCAAGTGATTCCTAGAGCCACTGGCTTTGCTTACTGGGAAAATATTGACATTACCTGGAATATCTCATTTTTTAATGTTTTGTGAGTACAGCTGTTGGTATGAAGTAATGTGGAAATTGTTGTTTAGATAACTTAATTTGAAGGTAGTTCTTACCCCTAGGATTTTTAATTCTTAAGAAGACTGAACATTCTGTTATTGTTAGTCTATAGAATTTATGGATTTACAAGTCTAATCAATTCCGAAATATTAAAACATGCTAATACAATTTAAAGGGATAAGCAATCTACTCCAAAATAAACATTCATCATTCATAGCATTACAAACTTATATGACTTTTTCCTTTTGTGAAACACAAAAGAAGATATTTTGAGAAATGTCTCAGTAGTTTTGTGTCTTTACAATGGAGGTCAATGGGTGTCACTATTGTCTGGTTGCCAACTTCAAAATATGTTCATTTGTGTTCCTCTTTTGTGTTCTATTAACAGCCTGAAGGACAGTGTCAGTCTCTATTTCTTTATATACATAGCTCTGACCACAGTTATTTTATGCATTTCCTTATCACATCTTGTTAGATTAAACCTGCAGTTGCTGATGAGCAGTTGCTATGGGTTGGTGGTGGAGCAGGAGAAGTTCACACCTATAGGATTCCCCTGCTCACCTTTACTCCTCAAGGAAGTCTGCTGGCTTTTGCAGAGGCCCGGAAGATGTCAGCCAAAGATATTGGAGCCAAGTTCATAGCCTTAAGACGTTCAACAGACAGAGGTGTGTCAGACTGAGTCAAACTCTGTCCTATTACAGGGTTTTCCTTCTCCTTTCTACTCTGACCAACACATTGTTTTATGAAACTGCCAGGAACCACCTGGTCTCCCACCTCATTCATAGTTGATGATGGAACTCTAGAAGATGGGCTGAACTTGGGTTCAGTTGTTGTGGATGAGGAGACTGGAGCTGTGATACTTATCTACTCTGTGTGCTTCCATCGTTACCACTGCAGGCCCCCCAGCACAATGCTGGTGGAGAGCTTGGATGATGGTCTCACCTGGAGTGCACCACGAAACCTTAACCCACAGCTGGGAGTAAAGAGCTTTGCTCCTGGGCCTGGCTTTGGTATACAGGTATTGCATTTGGTTCCTTTGTTTAGATGTCCCCTTCTAAACTCCCTCCCCTTCACTTAACATGTCTTTTTAAAGCTCACAGATACTACAGTTACCCTGTGTACAAATTCCTGCTTTGTGTACAAATTCCTGTTTTGTGTGATTTAAGTACACTTTTTGTGACATAGCTACATTTATCACATGTATTATGTAGGTCGTCAAAGCTCCTGGAAACCAAAACAAATTCTTTGTGTGTGTTTACACTTTATTTTTGGTGAATGAAGCTGATTCTAAATCGGATTCTTTAAGCTCCCTGACAATGTTTGTGATGTAATTGTGTTGACAGAAACATCACCCCCCTGCTGTTGGGCGTCTGGTGGTGTGTGGGCATGGAAGCATAGCTGGAGATGGTGTGTTCTGTCTTCTGAGTGATGATCACGGACACACATGGAGATATGGAGCTGAACTGAAAAGTATTCCCTACAACCAGCCCAAAAGAAAACTTGATTTTGCTCCAGATGAGTGTCAGGTATAAACATAATAGGCTTACTTTAAAGCTTATATATTTACAATAATAAGATGAGTGTTTGGATCGCAGTGTAAAAACTAATGTTGTGAATCAGAATGTTTTGAAAAACATCCAGACTTGTTTTCTGTCTCAAAGCCAGTGGAGCTGGATGACGGCAGCATTGTAGTCAACATACGCAACAACATGAACTATCACTGCCATTGTCGCATGATTGCGCGCAGTCTGGATGGAGGGGAAACTCTGCCGGTGGAGAAGCTGGTGTTTGATTCCACACTAGTTGATCCTGCGGTCGCAGCTGGAGCTTTACAGAAGGAGGGAGTGCTGTACTTCACCAATCCTGCCAACTCTCAAAACAGTAAGCCTATATAAAACCACTACTTGATTTAAAGTAATGATCTGGAATTGCAATACACTTTTAAAAATACAATATGCTATCTGTTCTTTGTAAAATGTGAGATAAGCATAAATACATGCCATTTTAATTCAATTTTATTTATATAGCGCTTTTACAGTGTTACACTGCTTCAACTTTACATAACACTGCAGCTTTACATAAAAACAAAGAACAATAATAAAAACATAGAACAAATGTCGGACATGTTAATGGTATCATTGCAAATAATATGTGTGAGATAAGACTAATTACATATACTAGGCCTATAGTATGTTTGTGAACAAAGAGCTGACTGAACCGATAAAGCCACAAAATTGTTG
>JAZGTJ010016680.1:0-12524 GCA_036877575.1 Botia almorhae
AATACCTACATAAATCCATGCGCATCTTATTTTTACACATGCACATACATAACTATCAGCAATTTTCGCAGTTCTCTCCACTGCTCGTGCAATCTCTATCATATGTTTAAGCTTGCTGCAGGAGATTTCACTTGCCACGTGAGGATAATAATGACTGACAGGACGAGCGTCAAACGCGATTCAATACCCCACATATTGATAGTGGCTCCCCATGCTTGAAAATTACATATAACATAATTACACGACCAAATTTGTGAAAGAATTTAAAAGCATTGCAATATTTTTTGCTGTGATTTTCTGTGACTGTGATTTGAAAATGTTCATGTTTTGTGTTTCTCCATTGGTGCAGATAAATCCTGTTTCAACACACTCTTTAACTTTGAGGACATGCAGGAGATCACTCAGCACTTTGCTGTGGTCCATGTGGATGCTCCAGGCCAGCAAGAATCTGCCCCTCCTTTTCCCACTGGGTAAGACACAAAAAATGCACACAACACTCTTCAGATTTTTATTAGCTTAAAATTTTGAAAACCATCATTTTTGTTCCAATTATGTGCTACTTTGTGTTGGTCTATAACATAAATCTCATAAATACATTTAAGTTTGTGGTTGTAATGTGACAAAATGTGGAAAAGTTCAAAGGGTATGAATACTGCTGCAAGGTACTGTATATCATAGACACACGGATTTGACACAAATCTTTCTCGTTTCCTTAGATACCAGTACCCAACTATGGATGAGCTTGCTGAGATGCTGCCCTCAGTCATGACCCAGCTAAAGTTAGTCAGAACCACAATTAGGATATTATTAATTATAGTTGTTCTGATCAGATGCTCAGATAATTTCTGTGTATTTTCCTGTGTTTCTATGTAATATATAGTTAATAATGAGCAACATGAATGTTTATGCTTCAACAGGATCAGCAGTGTAATTGGAATTGGTGTGGGAGCAGGAGCCTATATCCTTACTAGACTGGCTGTAAGTTAATTACTCATTTTATTTTGTAGTAATGATCAATCAGTTACGATAGTAGTCAGTTAGTCATAGTCAAGCTGTTAGGTAATGTATAGAAATGTAGAGATAAATAAAATTGAGGTACACATAAGCAAATCCTTGAAGCAAAGATTATTAGTATTAAAGTCTCTTTAAGGAAAGTCACCCACTCTTTGTAATGTCTCAGGGAAGCTATTTCAGTCATACGAGACCAAGTCCCGCTTGCTAAGGTCACATTATAACAAATTTCCAACTAACAGTTACACCTGACACCGACTGTACCTTTAATTTTGTTTCTTATGCTTATATTGTGCTAAAAAACTTCCAGGTCACTTAGCTACTGCTCATTTACAAAGGTTGGCAAGTTTTGACAACACTCTGTACAGAGCCCCTCCCCAAGAGAATCTCTAGTCTTTAATCATTGACGATTGGCTCTTTTTGTTTGAAGGCAGTACTTCCTTTATGACAGTAGCTTTATTGAGCATTGTACTTTCTTCCATTCATATTATTAACACTGCACCATCTTGTTGTTATCTATAATCTTTTTAGGAATGCATCTTTAGGAAAGTCACTCGTCCTCAGTCTTAAATAAGATCTTCTGCACTTTAGACCGAGCTAATCTGACACACGTTCACCTCTAACACACACACTTCACACCCTTGCCCTACACAAAACCCCTATACACACACAATGATAATAGATACCCTCATAATTATATTGATGACAAACTCTTGCTCTTAAGGTCACCACTGTATATTACATTATATGAAGAATATGGGCATCACGTTCATCCCTGTCACTAGTTCCTCAGCATAGCTCTTCTAGTCTTGCATTGCCCATCTTTCAGTACAGACTCAATTACTTCAGTCCAACAACTCGTTTTCACACTTCCAGCAGATTGAGCTTCATGTTATCATGTTATCAAGCAAACATGCACCTATGCAGTGCTGCAGAACAACTGTTCAGAATGATTATATGCTTGTAGATCTTAATGCAAAGAGGAAGAAGAGGTGTGAAACCTGCTGTTGTTCCATAACAGCCAGCAGATATAGCCTATAGCTCCAGACCTTAAAACCAAGTGAGAGCTCTTTTAGTAAGTCATGGCTGTGGACACTTACATACTTAGAAGTTGATTTGGTGTTGGACCAGGTCCTGAATACCTGGTTAGGCCAAGTCTGTGGGAGATTTTGATTGGTCAGTGCTATGGTTTAAGCTGTATCTTAGTCTTTCTCAGACCTTCTCAGACATTTTAAAATGAGTGTGCTGCTTGAAGTTGATGTGACACAAACCATTTTTACTTCTATCCTGTGGTGTAGGAAAAACAATGTTTTATTTTGATTGAGTTGTCTTCTGTAGCAACATGGCACGGTAGCAACTTTATTTTGGTTTATTTTGTTAAGGATGGACTAATCTGGGTAATGTCATTTTGTTCTCACCTCTAGCTGAATGAACCTGCATTGGTGGAGGGCTTGGTGCTTATCAATGTGGATCCCTGTGCTAAAGGCTGGATTGACTGGGCTGCCTCAAAGGTGAATATATAATTATTCCAGAACATCTTACACTTTCATCGTTAGCCAATAACCAAACAGCAACCCCCAACCATTCCTCCATACCTCAGATTTCTTAACAGATTAGCAACTTGATCTTCTTAAAGCTTAAAGCTCATAATAACCTTACAGGCAAGATTGCTACAGTAATGAAAAATGTCACTCTGTTGTGCTTTCCACTCAACGGTGAATGTGTGTTTGTTTCAGCTGTCTGGATGGACCAGTAGTCTGGTTGACATTGTGATGGCTCACCATTTTAGCACGGTATGACAATGACAGTCAATGGTTCTCTCCATCTCAGGACAAAACTACATCTTCAAAATTAACTAGTTGACTGATCAGTCTTGAAGCTCTGTGTAATTAGGCCTGTTCTGGGTTTATCTGATCCTGGGTGGACATGTTTCTTAAGGGGTATTAAAAATGGCAAGAGTGATTACAATGGAATGATGCAGGGGTGACTTGACACATTGTTTTAGAAACCTACATTTATGGTGATGCTCTTAAAATTCCACAACATGTCACAAGGGCCAAAGGTAATCATACTAATGGGTAATTGCTTTAGTGGCAGTGCTTTTATGATGATGAATTTAAAGATCTTCTCTGAGAGGGAAACTAAAATAAAAATAACATTTACAAGTCAATTGTTGGGTTGTTCATCTCTAGAGTCTATTCATGAGCTCAGTTTGTTGTTCCCTCAGGATGAGTTGACGGAGAACAAGGAGATCATTCAAACTTATCGTCTGCACATCGCTCAGGACATCAACCAGGACAACCTGGCTGTCTTCTGCCATTCTTACAACAGGTGATGCTGTTAAGGCACTGTTCTCAGACCTGTTCATGTGCTCAACATTGTCATGTGACCTTGTCTTGATGTCCGTTTTCATTTTTTGATGTCTGTTTTCTCCTGTTATTACAGCCGCCAAGATCTGGAGATTGAGAGGCCCGTCCTAGGACTTAATGAAAATACAGTCCAAACACTGAAGTAGGTTATTTGGTGGTTTGTTTTTATCATTTGGCTATGATTTTTTTTTCTTGCCCCTCATGGCCGCCTTCTATTACCGTACAGATGTCCTGCCCTGCTTGTAGTAGGAGACACATCACCAGCAGTAGAGGCTGTGGTGAGTGACTTACCAAATCTTTGTTGAATTCAAGACATGCGGTTGTTGCCATAGACAACACAGCGGCAAACTCAGTCTGCTCAGAATATCAGTCTAAATTAATCAGAACGTATCTGTCTGTTGTGAAATGTTGTGCTTGAGCAACACAATGTAATAATCATATATAGTATCCCATGCTGTTTTGCAATGTAACATGTGGGGCTTCTGAGGGACCTATATTTTTTCTGAACTTACCTGGGTTGGATTTATTTGTTTATGATTTTGTTTGTTTCACAGGTTGAATGTAACTCGAGGCTAAACCCAACCAAAACAACATTACTCAAGGCATGTTTGTTCTTTCTCCTTGCAGAGCGGTGTTTTTTTGTAGTAATTTCAGTATGACATTGTGAATTGATATTGACCTTTTCTCTTTATTTCAGATGGCAGATTGCGGCGGGCTTCCTCAAGTTGTCCAAGTAAGAATAAATGAACATTTTTCATGCCACAGTATCTGCTACATGTAGTTCTTGATTTGGACTTTCATTGATTGTGGATGTTTCTGTTTTTAGCCGGGGAAACTCGCTGAGGCTTTCAAGTACTTTGTCCAGGGAATGGGCTACAGTAAGTATCTCTTCTGTTTTTATATAGGCCACTTTATTGTTAAGCATTTGATCATTTTGTATTTCTCATAAGATTTTTTTTACTGTGTATAAAATGTCTCATGTATGTGTTTTGTGTCTAAAAAAACATCTTGTTGTAAGAGAGATGTCAGCATTTTCCCTCTCATGAATACATACTTGTTTACTGTTCGTTACCAGTGGTTTTAGTGATGCGTCATAACTACTCCCCCTGTGTGTGTGTGTGTGTGTGTGTGTGTGAGAAGGCATGACGTACATGACGAAAACTGGAGTATTGTCCAGTAAAGGGTGTATGTGCTAGTTTGACCCATAATATGGGCCAAAAATAGTCAATGTTGGAAAACCTGACATTTGCTACATTTTATCAACACATTAAATAGTGTTAATGTAAATAATGCAAAACATTTCTGTGAAGGTCAAGTTTAGGGTATAGAAAACATCATTGCCTCGTTAAAAAAACATTGAGTCAATGGAAAGTCCTCATAATAATCTGAGTAGCAACTTACACGCATGTTCCCCCTTACATGTATGTAAGTACAGCAAAATCTTACCTGTTCCAGGAAAGCAAATGGGCCCTGAGTTCAGTCATGTCAGAATCGAGAACTTCTGAATCTGATTTACCATAATCTGCCACAATAAAATAAAACCCCTGTTGCTGAGCTGGGACTAGTTTGACTCGCCATGTAAACCTGAGGCAAAGTTACTTGAGTAAAGCAGGTCTTAGATCAGCTTTTGATGTAAGCAAGCAAGCCCCCTGCTGCACTAACACAACCCTTATCTCCTGGGTGGCTGTGCAGTGATGCGTTCTTCGACGTGTAAGTACATCAGTCATCTCAACAGCATGATGTGTGCATGAACCCTGTGTGATCAGCCTTCTTTATAATCTTCAGGTTTAATCTTGTCTGTACCCTGAAAGATCGTTTAACTGGACAATGGTTTGCGTATTATGTTTCTTACTAGAAACGCTGCTGATATAAAACCCGAAGCAATCCCTGCTTCATTCAGCCTTGTCTAATGTTTATATGTTTATGTTCAAAATATGTGCCTGTTCATTATTAATATAAACATTGATTATTAACATTAAAAAGTTAAATTACATTCAGTACTGAGAAGTATTGAGAAAAAAGTTAAACATACAATTACATGTTCTATGGATTTTTTTTTAAATCTGGAATTTTTGTATTCTTACCACTGCCCACATATACTTTCAGATGTCCTTGTATTGCATGTATTCATGCCCCAATTTACAAGAGATGTTAAGGACTGCGAAGGACATATTACAAAGAAACTGTGGATTTTAATTCCTGGTTGCCAGGCAACTGGTAAACAGTACTTCAGAGGTTAGGTTTAGAATTAGGCTGTTAGGGGTCACAATTCTTAAGATTTGTTTTAACAAGCAGTCATGAATGTGTAATCATAGCAGTAAATGAGAGGGATCAGGAACTCATTTTGATGCTCCATACCTTTTTAAACGGTCTTGTTCAGACAAGCATTTCAGAGCACGTTTCTCAGCACAATGGACTGCTCGGCTCTAAGTAACAGCCATGCTATTTTTATTGATAAATGTATATTTTTAAAGTGTGAGAAACGTGATTGAAAGTGTCCTGACTCAGTCCCAAAGTATTTGTTCAAATTTTGATGTGATTAGTCACATTCCTCTAAGTCATTAATCTAATCCTCTGATCTGTTGACCTTTTTGTAAGTCACTGGTCTTGTGTTCTTACTCAGAAATGCAGCGCTCTCCTCAACAGACTGAACGCACACAACATCAGGCATTAGTGCAAGATATTAGCGTAGTTCTTCTACAAACACTTAGTGTGTAATTCAAGGCTACTCTGATATTTAACAAAAGTCAAATATTGGTATTATGCAAAAAGTAATATGGTTAAATACTGTCTTTGACTCATTGCAGATATTTTATTAAATGATACAGTGCATCATGATACGGTGTAAATTTTACAGATTTATGGAAAGTGGGGTAAGATGTGTCCATGGGTAACTATTTTAATGTAAAGATTTACATCAGTTGCCTTCTGATTGACAATTATATTTTGTCTTGCAAGTTCACTATTTAAAAAAGCTGGCTAAAAGTGGTTTCATTTACATTTCTTCAAACTGCTACACATTTATTCTTTTTGTATAAACAAGAAGTACCTAACATACACCTAAGATTGTTTAATTGTTTTGTCCAAAATTTGTGTATGTGCAATAAGTCAACTAAGAGAGAGATTATTCATATTCAATATTCGTTGGTTAATTGTCATGTTTGTAATTTAGTGGTGGAGGGTAACATCGGTGAATTCCACTGTCTGCTCAGTGTGTTAAGTGTGATCTATTGTTAGTTTTTTTTTCTTGGTAACTTTTGTGTGTGTAATTTTTACTTTCACCTTTCACAAACCTTCACACACACATAAACCGTTTTGGGGAAATATCCCTACAGAAGACAGTTTCCCTTCCACAGACGATCTCTCACTTTCATATTTTGCTCTATGCTTTGACCACAGTCTAAGAATTATAACAACACAGATTACTTGGGTTTTTATGTTATGAATAAAAGTATTACTATAGTAGTAATAGTTACCCTTTTAAGAGTTAATGTTAAACGTCTTCAGCATTTAGTTTTAACTTTAAAAACTAAATTAACTTAAAAAATATTCATGTTAATACCATATTATATAAACGAATATATCCAAAAATGTATTATTTATTAAAAAAGTGTTTTGGACCATTGGCTAAATTACTTGCCTTTATCACTAACTGTCAAGGCCCTTCCTGTCACGCAGTCTTTCTTTCCTTCTTTCCTTGCGTCTTCTCCTTTAGCTTCTGCCTTATCTGCCATTTCCTTTTTCCTTTCCTTCCTACTCCAGTAAGTAATAAAAAAATCTCTCTTTCCTGTGTACTTCCTTTTTCTACCTCATTGTGCTTTTCCCTCTTCTCTTTCCCTTCTTGACCTTTGTCCAATGCCAACAGTCCCTCATGTGCTGCTCAGCCACCTGAACAGCGAATCAGGTACCAGGAGATCAGCCAGCACTTTTAGCTGCGTCTAAGCCCATCATCTCAACCTACCGTGCTTCCTGTCCTTACTGTCTTTTAATTACCATGCATACATGTTTTGTCTGCATCAATGTTAAGCATGATAAATGGACATTTGTCAGTATGTTGTCCATGTTGTGTGTGAATTTAAGATGAGTGTGTGTGTGTGTTCATTTGCTGTTTTATTTACTTTATCAAATGGTGTTTTATTCTTTTCTGATTCACATAGAAACATGCCTTTACTCTGCATGCCACATTCTGCAGTTTGAATATTTATTTTGCTCCAACAGTAAAAATGAATCTGAGCTTGATCCTAACCTGAGGATTCTCTTACCTTTATGGGAGAATAATGATGGCATTGTCCGAACAGGGAGGTTGTCTGACCTCAGTGACCTTTAGAGAGGATTTTGATCTAAGTGCTCTCAAAAGACTTTGGGAACTCTTAGGGTAACCAGGGCTGAATCCCAATTTGTGCACTATCGATACTATTTAGTTTACAAGGGTATAAGTAGTGCATGTCAAATTATAGTGCATTATAAGTACTTCCTAAATATGCTTTCACACATAGTTAATATTGCCCACAATCCCAGCAATATGCAGTAAGGTTGATTTCTAACAGTTATGCTGTAGCATGTTCAGATATGTTCTCAAAGGTATTCACTTTACCATTATTTTTCATATTTTGTTGTATGTTCACACTGGCAGAAATTAGTTCTAAGTTGCTGCAATGTTGGTTCTTCCTAATCGACTACAGTAGTCAACTGTTTCAGGCAGTGGATGATGTGAGCTTTACGCTTTGCATTTACATTGGCAGTTGCATCACTGCTCATTTACATACTTAAACATTGAAAATCAATGTCTTCCAGTTGTTTCACTCCTAATGATTGTCAAATGTAAATGCTCCTTAGGAAGGAAACAAGGATTCAGCCTTGAGATCAAATTTCATTCACTACAGTGTTGAGTTAGTGCAGGTGTCCAGGAGTCCACTCACTGTGATAAGACTCATTATTCTCCCCTTCCTGGACCTTCATATGTTTGGATCCATATGCTGGAAGCACATTCTGAATCACATGCCCTTTATTTAGGATCCTTCCACTTGCCATGTTTCAAGCAGGTACAGAAGTTCATATGCATTTTTACCTCCTCTGATTTTCTCTTCCTTCCCCAGTGCCCACTGCTAGCATGACCCGGTTGGCACGCTCTCGCACACACTCTGCCTCCAGTATGGGATCAGCTGAGGGCTCTCGCAGCCGCACACACACCAGCTCACAGATGGAGGGCGCCACGGGCGGCTCTGTCCATGACAACCAGACCAGACCGCAAACCATGGAGGTGTCCTGCTAAAGCATTCAGAACCAATCGACCATCTCTCCACTAGGATCGTTCATCTATATACCTTCCACCTCTCTGATGGCTTTCCACTCATTTGGTTTCTTTTATAATCCATCATTCTTTGTTTTTCATACTTATCGTTCTCTTATGGCCAAAGAGACCTGGTCTAATGAAGGGATGCAATGTTTGATTTCTTGTAATCCGTCTGTTTAAATAACTATTTCTCCACTACATGGATGTACCCTCACTGTTTCATGTTGGTTTGGCTTAATTCTTCATCCTTCTTAGAACAAGATTTTCACTCTTGACACGCCTCTCATGTCTCTTATGCTGAGGGTTGTTGTACATTGATAATTCAGAGGGTATTCTCATTTATAGTGAGTTTCTTTCTCTCTCAATCTCTCTAAGGTCTTCCTTGCCCTTGTGTTTACTATAGAGATGACCAAACCATTTCACTTCCACTCTGGCAATTATTTGTCATTTATACTTTATTTTCTAGACTGGATTCTTTCCTTTACAAGGTTTGTACTGCTGTTGTCATTTGATTTTAATATAATTTATGGCTCTGTTGTAGTATTTCAGTTGTCTTTACTGTGTATTAAAAGAGCTACTGACTAGCATGATCCTATTTAAAGTGTAAAATAGACATTAGTATTGCTTATGTAGATCTTTCTACAGATTGTATAATCGTTGATTGTGTGGTTTGATCTGGTTCTTATGTTTACTGTATTACATTTAAACTAGAAGCCCCTGTCAACCGGTTCTGCATTTACTGTAAGCCAGTTACATATACTGACATATACTATGCTTGGGAATCACAGATATCAGACTTCTGTATGGAGAAACTATCTAGTACAGTAACTAAACTATCTTTAACAAAAGGTCTATAACAAAAGATCTTAGCAAGCGGTTATATTTACAACAGAGAGCAGATGGATCTTTCAGATATAAAAAAGCACTTTTACTGCTCTAAACATTATAGTACTATAACTTGCAAATTGTGTTTGGGCTTGGCGTCCTCCATTCATGAACAGTGGGTGGATTTCCCAATAACAACAGCATTTTGACTGCCCTTTTAAAGTTATTATTGTTATTGGTCTTTATACTTATTTTAATGGATGGCAATTCTTTGTTGATTGCTGATTGTTTCGCTGCCTTGAGTGAGTTTGATTTTTGTTTTCACTGTGCTTTGTCCTCCAAGCATTTAGAGGGTGCTGTACTGCATACTGTCAGCTGAGTATATCAATTTGTACGAGTATTAAAATAAAGTAGTTGTACATATAAACTTGTTTTTATTTGTTGATCACAAAATCAGAGCTTTACTGGTTTTACTGTGCACAAATACAGCTTTATAAACTAGATGAAAGTTTAAAGGAGTCAAAACACATTTTCCTTGTTAAATTTAAACTTTCGTAATTTAAAACTTTAAAATTTATAACAATGAGAAAGCTGCCTTAAAAAATGGCCTGCTCCCTGGTGAAATTAAGATGTTACTGTATGTGAAGTGCTAATCATTAAAAACATTTCTGCACTATGCCCATAACAGTGCCCCTTTCCCCCTCTTTTCACTTAGCTGTCAAAGTTTCTAATCACAAAAAGCAACTTGGTAGATTTATAGATTGCAGCCTGATATGGCACACTTTTAAGCTATTTATAGCAACTGTTACACACACACACTTAGCACATTGACCACAGCAGACAGAACCAGTGGCTGATAAGAGATCAGTGCTGAGTCCTTTTTCCATCAGCTTTGCACATTCACTCAAACCGAGAGAGTTATCACTGTCTTCATATTTCTGTCATGTTCACTTACTGATTTCACTTAGAGATTTGCTGACTTTATTCCTCAGCTGCTGATTTAAATAGAACAGGTTTAGCTTTGGTAACCCAGTTAGCTGGTTGACGCAGTAATAAACTCAATCCGTTTGTCCTGGGCATTAAGTGACAGCACGTGATAACTAAATGTACTATGAACTTTTAGTATGAAGTGATGTTATGTAATCGATTAAAGTTATAATCATAAAACAGTTCAGTCCTGCATCCTATTTGCTGGTCAGTACAGCCATTCTGAAATATGTGCAGTAGCTGCTATGACACAAAACACCTGACTACTATGTATAGCATCTTACAGTATCTGAATGGATACAGTAACCTGAATGGATCCCACAAAATGTAAATTACCTGAAAAGTTAAATAGTGATAAAATCTAAATTCCATCATATAATCTGCATCTGTTCTCTGTGTCTTTATTCACCAAGCATAATTAATGCTTGTTAATAAATGGACGTGGCAAAACTTAAACAGCAATCTGCATCCACTATTCAGTTTCCATGACAGTTATTGCTATGGCAGTTGCCTTTGGTACATTTGGGAATACACGACAATAATGTGTGCAAAGAAATTAGATCATTTCAGTATATTGACAGTCATATAGAAATCTGTAATCATCATCCACTGATTTGCACGTTCTGATGTATCAGATGGCCCGTGACGAGTTTTTTACTCTACCAACATCTATATTGTGTATTTGTAGAGCTCAGACACTTTCAAAACACCTCAATCATTTACTGTATGTTAGATCTCTGTGCGTCAGCAAATGAGTGACAGTTAAACCTGCTCATCACAGGAAGTGCAAGTGTGTACTAAATAGAGCTGCTTGTGTTAGTGTGCATGCAAACTCCGAGACGACTGCAGCATTGTCCCACATCTTCACACTGTACCTGACTCTGAACTCAACTCACTACTAACTGAGACAACAAAGCTTCTGATCCTTCTGAAATCTCTTAGCACAGTATTCCAGTTTTCATGCCTGTTGTACTCTCATAAACAACTGTACAGAGGAAGAAGCTGATTTGATTGTGAGGAACGATTGTCATCAACACTAGCTTCAGGACCATGAGGTGAGTAAAGCTCTTTTGATTCTAATGTGACTGACATGCATCTTTACTTCTGATTGAAATTCTTTTGCTAAATAGCAGGTGATTTTATCTAAAGTGGCTTAAATTATTTTAATTAATTAATGTTCACAGGTAAAACTTTAAATTTTAGCTGGGAGAAAGACTGGCGCTTGTGTGTCTGTTCTGTTCTGTTCGATTTTATTTTATTTTAAATAGAATATTCTTTTTTTAAAATTGAGAATATTCTGACATAAATATTTTTCTGTGAGAAGTTCTTTTTTGTGGCCTTCAGTTTTATTCTTGAATGCACATCCCTGCACACATGGCTGGCTGATATCAAAACCCTAACATATTTCAAAGTGTGTGGCTTTGTGTGAAATTTTGATGTTACAGTATCATTTGATTTGTAAGATGTTCTCTGAAAGGAAAGGTTTAAGTCTGAAATACAGTGCCTTGCAAAAGTTTTTATACCCCTTGAACTTTTTCACATTTTGTCACCTTACAACCATAAACGTAAATGTATTTTATTGACATTTTATGGAGATAGACCAACACAAAGTAGCACATAATTGTGAAGTGGAATGGAAATGATATCAGGTTTTTAAAATTTTAAGCAAATAAAAATCTGAAAAGTGTGGCGTGCATTTGTATTCAGCCCCCTGTACTCTGATACCCCTAAATAAAATGCAGTGCAATCAATTGTCTTCAGAAGTCACCTAATTAGTTAATAGAGTCCAACTGTGTGTAATTTAGTCTCCGTATAAATACAGTATAAATACACCTGTTCTGTGAAGGAAGGCTGGAGGCTGCAAAAGACTTCACCTTCCAGCAAGAAAATGACCCTAAACATACAGCCAGAGCTACAATGGAATGGTTTGGATCAAAGAATATTAATGTGTTAGAATGACCCAGTCAAAGTCCAGACCTAAATCCCATTAAGCATCTGTGGCAAGACTTGAAAATTGCTGTTCATAGACGCTCCCCATT
>JAZGTJ010016681.1:0-12522 GCA_036877575.1 Botia almorhae
ACACTGGAACTCTGTTGTCTGTGTGTGTAGGTGGCAGGACTGAAGGTCAGGCTGAAGAAACAGGCAGCGCTGGTGGGCTCAGGGGTCGCTCATGCTTTTCTCAGAGCTCAGGCTCTGCTGTTCGGAGGTTACAGAGATGCTTTACGGTTTCCTGCTGTGAGTGACACACATTTATGTAAAGAAACCTTCAATCTTCCTCTTCACTCACAATGTCTTGCTCTCACTTTGAAGGACGGGCCGGTCGTGTTCTGTAAGGAGTTATTTCTGAGTCATAAGTCTCAAAGTATGAGGGAGTTTTTAGACAGCGCCATTCACCTGCAGTGTTTCAAAGAGGTACTGCAACTACAAACACACACACACTTACAGTAGATGTAAAGGGCAACTGCAACTAAACAAGTAAACAGAAGTCAGTGAATATTATTTGGCAAAAAAGACCCTACAGTATATTATAGTTTCTTGTATTTAGTGAAAGTGTTTGTAATCAAGTATAATTGTCACCTTAAGACCTTCTATTCATTTCTTTATGTTCTAGAAAACTATAATTAAATTATATAATTAAATATTTTTCCTGAGAAGTTTATATTTTTAGTTTTCATTACTATTATAGATTTATAAAGATGATGCCCCTTTAAGGAGTTTTAATGTAGTTAACTACTTTTAATATCTTGTATCTTGGCAAGCTACACTTTCAAAGTAGTTTTCCCAACATTACTCCACAGTGTTCATGTACACAGAGAAAGCCATGAACTCAATGAAATATATGTTCTCAGTTTATTGATGGGCGTCTGGAAATGCTGAACCAGGGCAGAGAGCCAGATGATATGTTTGAGGAGGAGCTCCTGCACTGTGGAGCCTCATCAGGTGAGTCTTTACCTGTACTGTACCTGTACTGTACCTGTACTGTACCTGTGTATAACAGATTTCATTAATCACATTCATTTAAACATCTCTGTGATCTTTCCAGGTGGTTCTAAATTATGTCGACAATGGGTTGGAAATTTAAAGGTATGCTGTATTCTGACATTTAGTCTGGAGCAGGAAATGAGACTGTTGTGTTTTAATAGCACAGTACCATACTTCTCTTAGAATGTTTGCAGTATACAGTCTGTCGAGAATACCTGTTGTTTATTTTTAGTATATGGCACAGCACAGCACAGGCATGATGTACTGTATCCCACAATGCAACTCAGTCGTCTGTTCCCTGTGTGAAAATCACAGATGAACCAGAAGTGATTTCAACAGTGACCGTCTGCTTGATTAGTGAGCTCATGACTTGATTAGACTGACAGAAATGGACATTTTACACTCAGATGTGGATTACAAATGCAACATTTTTATTTCTTTCTTGATTTCTAAAACAACTAGATGCCACTCGCTGAATCATGTGATGATGCAGCATTTTACCACGGTTTCACAAACTGTTTTAAAATACACTGAGCAGTATGCAGTACACAATATGTCATTTACTCCTCACAGAAAGGGGGTGGAGCCCTGATTATGACATGGAAATCTAACGCTAACAAAGCAGTTAGTATATTTTGACTATTAAAAGTATTATTTAATATCATTTATTGTACATGATGATGTTTTCTGGTTTGAAAGACTAAACACTGATTCATTAGTAATTCTCTCACTCAGACCAAATATCACAGCAAATTTGGGCGGAAAACCCTTTTGTTATCAAAGGTGAGTTTATATTGTACATATGGCAGGTGCTTCTGTTTGTACACTGTATGAATGTGTGTCTGTATTATATTTCTGGATTCTCGCTCTCAGGAGCAAACTGACTCTCACATGCTGCAGAGAGGAGGGTCTGTGTGTGAACCGCAAATGTATCGCCTCATCCAATCAGATAGCCTTCAGAACCGTCTACCAATCACACAGCACTTTGGGAGGGTGAGTGACTTAATACTGTAACAACACAACTGTGCTACACTATCACACTCTCTTATACTTAAAACAATGAAGTTCAATTCAAATGCACATTTTATGTCCATTTATTTATAAATGTTTTGGTAAGTTGTATAATGTTACAAGCGGTACAGTCAATCATTATTTCAATATCCTAAATGAGTGATTATTGTGATTAATGACCCAAGCTGTAATACACCTAAATGGGACAATTGTTCAGTCTGGCTTCACCTGGTTTTAATCACAGTACTGCATGTTGCACTGTGTTTTTATAAATCTGTTCTTTCATGTTTTGATGTTTTTTTCATTTTGCTGTTGTGCTTGTTTTCCAGTCTCGTCCACGTAGACCGGCACGCAAGCACACCACCAGCCAGACAGAGCGCCAGACAGAGCGTCAGACAGAGCGTCAGACAGAGCGTCAGACAGAGTGTCAGACAGAGCGTCAGACAGAGCGTCAGACAGAGGACATCAGCAGCACCCGTGAGGACAGGTGAGAGCCAAACTGATACACTGCATCTTCATACACATCTCGTGTTTTGTTGTTTACTTGCATTTGTTCATGCATTTGTGTTTGCAGTGCAACAGAGGAGACTGAGCAGTGCTCTGCATCCAACGAGTTACAAGACGATGATGATCTTTCCCTCATGACTGATCCAGAGGAGATGGATCTGCTTGGAGAGATCTTTGACACTCTGAGCACCCAGAGCTCCAGAGAACCAGGCTTACTATACAGCACACGTAGTCTGGACCTCTTCAGTTCAGACAGCAGTGAATTCTTTCTGCATGTAAGACCCTGGACACTGTAACTCTCTCACACATACAGCACCTTGTTTACTCATGAATGCACCTCACCATTTACATTTCTCTTTTAGAGGAGTCTGACCACACCCAGCCAGGAAAGTTTAAGTCCCTCTGTTGGAAACAGCGGAAGTCTCTTGAGCTGGGAGGAGGAGCTGGAGGAGGGGCCAGATGGCCAGAGGGAGGAGTCTGCTGTCCTGACTGACAAACCAGAAAAGGAGCTTGCTGAATCAGAGAAAACCTTCAAGATTTTAGAAGTGCAACCTTTAGGAGATGCTTCTCTGGACCTGAAGATGGATTGTAAAGAGGAACATGATGATCACTGGTTGACACAGGATAGACAAGCAAATGGAACATTGAACAAGGAAAGTTTGGATACTGGGAAAGCAGTTGGAAAAAGGGCAGTAGAAACAGAGCAGCAAGCAGCCAATGAAGAACAAACAACAACAGAAGATGTAGAACATCAGGAGGAGGCTAAGATGTCAAATGATTTGGAGTCTCCAGACCATAGAGAACCCTTTGAGGCAAAACAAAGGTCTGGAACATTTCAGGAACCTACAGATGGAGGAATCATCTCCCCTGTGTCTGTCAATGTGGAGGAGAGGTCAGACACAGCAGAAGATGAGGCGAGTGTCGACTGCCTATCACAGAATGTGTTACCAGAACATGTAGCTCTGCGAGTCTCACAGACCAGCTCCTTGACCCATTCTGCCTTTCACTGTACTAGTTTTAAAGGGCAGGATCATTTACAAAGAACACCCCTCAGGAGTCACAACATTCATGCGGCATCCAGCAGGCCAGCCGCCGGCATGCACACAGATGAAGAATGTTCAACACAACCCGTTTCATCAACTCCAAAACAGTCGCTAGCTGAGCAGCACGAGCAGCCACCCATTAAGGTCTCTGAGCTAAGGAAGAGATTTGAACATTAACTGGTGGCACGCACGCACACACACACAGCCATCAGAAACCGAGAGTGTTAGATAGTAACAATAACATTTCTTAAAATTCATCCAACTGTTTTGTGTGTTTCATGTCCTCATAAAATCACATCTGCAACCTCTTTCATAATACAATCTATTCTGTGAGGAAAGAATGTGTGTTGGGAGTTCCTGAGCAAATATCTGTAATCATTTATAGAAGGCAAAGCTCTGCCTTCCAAAGACTCAAAGCAGAAACACTGACACGATTAAATCACCATCATGTACTTAAAGATGCATTTTAATGAATCATGCAGAATTACACACCTCTTCATCACATCGTTATGATCGACATAAGTCATCACAACATTTTTTCACAGACATTACAACAATGCAAATCTAATACACAAACCTAGTACACAACAGTTAATATTTGACAAAGTGCAAAACATATATTTGTCTTTCAGTGCAGAATTTAATCAGCGAGGAGCTGTCTTGAAGTTCTGCCTTTGGAAAATGTAACATAACTATTGATTTATGACATTTGAAGAGAGACATTGACCGACTGAGCAAACATAAAAGTTCAACAACACTGCTTCTGTTACATCGTTCATCAGAATTCACGTCAATGTAAACTGGCTTCTTTATAAAAGCATTAGTGTTCCTTCTGCAGGTCATGTATTAATTATAGCAGTATTTTACAGTGTGAATTGTTCCTTCATCTGAGTCAGCTGAATAAATACCAACCACCATGTAAGACAATCTTCAGCATATTCAGATGACCTGAGGCACATGCTGGAATGATCATGACCTTCCTGAAAGAATGATCCGCATGAGTCTATGTACCGATTCATCTCAGCCTAAACAGGCAGGCTTCAGATCAGTCTCTCCTTTTAAGCAGTGCTGTCACATGAGCATAATTCCTCACAAAGCTGTGCTCAGATCAGTCTCTCTTCTTTGGGCAGGGGGAGGGTGAGTCCAGGTTTCTCAGGCCCATGGTTCTTTGCTTGTTTCTGTTCTTCTGCACTGGGTTGATAACTCCCTTCCATCTGCCGCCTCTTACGGAGGACACAGGAGAAGAGAACCACGACCAGAACCAGAAGAACCAACACTGCCAGGAGGGGACCAGACACGCTCACCAAAGACATGATGCTCCAAACACACACACACACACAGTCTGAGAATGTGTGTGTCACTGTGTTGTAAGGGTGTGTTTGCTAAACAGGACAGAAGATGAGCGTCCATACATGTATGAGAGGTACCTGATTACATGTGACGATGATGTGGATCAGTGTGCTTTTGTGTGGTCATCCTTTAACATTTTGGAAGAGAACTTTAACCTAGTGAAAGAAAGACAGACGTCAGACTTGCTAAACACACAACAGATGAGAAGATAAACTAAACTGAGGTTTTATTGTTTCGGCTGTGGACTGAGGGGGTGAATTATTAGTTTGGGGAAATACCAATGACCAATGAATGGCAAATACAAACCCCTCCCTTCAAAAGCTGTCAAAATTCACTGACACTGATAGTTATACCATGTCATTTAATTGTTCCCCATCAAAATGTTCATAAAATGTAAAGAAATTTGGCACAGACCAATAAAGGTAAACAACTACAAACATCTTTATCAGCTTTTATTTTAGCATATTAAAAACTCGAGAAATGCATTCTGGGATACTTTTTAAACAGTATGGGCACTTTGTGCTCTTTGCACGTTTAATAACCGCTTTTATACACATGATCTGTTCTTAAATATTCTCTATAAGGTTTTGACCTGTTAAATGCCGGTTTCAAGAAAACGATACAAACACAGAGAGGCTGGAGATCTCAGGTGTGTGTGAGGAGGAATGCTGCTGGAGAAGCCGGTTTGGTGAGATCTTCTCCAACAGCCTTCCAGAGAAAAAACACCCGATTCAAGACAAATCAACTCACCTGACAAACTGTCCTGAGATCCGCCGAGGATCTGCTCTTAATGTTGTAGTTATTCACAAACGATCGAAACCTCCGCGTCCACGCGCGCTCATGACGGTGTCTCTCGCACCTGCGGCCGGCAGCGCGTGAACTCCGCACCTGTTCCACTCACGCTCCTCTGCGCTGCTCGGTAATTATGGGTGTACGCGCACATGCGTCAGACAGGCGGCTTTTGCGTTGCGCTGCGTCTAGCAGTTCGTCAACTTGTTGCTTCATGAGCGTTGCGTTTTTTTAAACCCGCTCTTTGTCACACAGGCGATGGTTCAGTATCTTGACGGGTTTAAAATCCGCTCTTTTTGCACTCAATCGACATTCGTAAAAGCAACAAAAAATACAACATTAAACTGCTGCATTATTCAGTTGAATGAGAGTTCAGAGGAGTGTTGAGACGGGACATCGCTGTTCTGTTACAGGTGCTGACGCTGTACTACGCCAAACCCGCTGGGACTGTAAACAGTGATGGTGACGGTAGGATGGACAGGGATTGTTATGCTTTTTGTGTTTAACTTAAACCTCAATGTACTTCTGTGCAAATCTGAACTGTAATAGATTATTTTCTGTTTAGTGAATTATCCAGGAGTTAACCAGCAATTATTTCAACCTTTTATGCGTATGGGATGATACAAATGCTCCACAATGTATCTTGTATTGACTTTTTTTCATTTTCTTTACCAGTTAGCCACAGGGATGGACAGAGATTAAGTACAATAGATGAGGATTCTGAATGTGTGTGACTTCAACATTTCTTTACAGAAAATCAGAAAACAAAACAAGTCAAAGAAGAGGATTGTTTGGATAAAGCTTGTGAAGCTGGCATGGATTTTGGTAAATATTGAATGTGTCAATTTAATTGCAGTTGTGCAAATGCAATAAACCGTTAAAACTATAACTCCATTTAGACTGCGAGAGTAAGAGAGAGGAGAGGCTGAGGCGGCGGTCCAGCAAAAAAAACTGTCAGGGCTCTAAATATCAGAGGTAAACTGTGAAGAACTGACAAATAAGATTTTTACTGCTGCCAACGTTTGCCATTTGATATTTATAATAATTTGCTTCAATATCTTCAAACAATGTGCGGTGCGTTGGCCATCAAAAGCATTGTAGTGCTTCTCTCTCTTTTCATAATTGATATATAAAAGAGAAAATTTATCATAGAATGAGGAGCGAGAGTAAAGCGTTAACTTCATTACTGTACTGCACCTGATCAGCTGATATTTCAGCATATAAGACAATAGCGCGAACTATGCAAGAGTGGACGAAACTGTGCATTCTTAGCAATTTAAAATAATTTATATTTCTTAAATAACGACCCAATACTTCAGCCTCTGCAACCCAGTTTGGAAAATAGATCAATGCTGATTAATTTTTTACACGCTACATTCAGCCAGACATTGTAAACATTCTGGGCTTAGCCCACACCCCCAGAGGCCAGGGCTAGAATTATCCCCCATTTACAGCATGTACCTAATTGTTCCATCTTCATCATTCTGAAACCATAACGCAAATTTTGAGAATGACAAATGTTTTACTTATAAATCAGACAAGTAATTAGGGCTATGCTTTTTTATGCTAAAAATTTCCACAATTTAAAGGCCTTTTCAAGGCACTGTAATTAGTCACATATTTTCCAGGTTTATTCAAATAGCAATAGTAAAATGTAACTAGTTTGGCTAGGATGTTCTTGTTACAAACAAAAACTAATTAATATTGAGCCATGAAGGAAGGTACACAAACAGTATTTTTTTACATAAAACACTTGTTATATGGCTATGTAGTACATCCTGTGTTGGTAAGGTCACTGGTGAGTTGAGAGAGTCCAACGTATTTGTCCTTGTATTCTGAAGTTTGGCTCTCCTCTCTTGTGGGCCAGTACTCAATCCAGGTGCGCTCACCCAAAATATACTGCAGGCTATAAACAGACAAAAACAAAATTAATTAAAATTACTCGTCCACACTGTGCATCTGAATATACAAAACATGAATAATTTCCAATATAAACAACCCTTTAAGAAAATATATTAAAACATACATTATCTAACAGCCAAAAGTGTCAGATACACAAACAAACATGCAGTGGACACCCACCTTGCTCCAAGCTTTGGTATGTCTACAAAGTTGCCCATGATGAGGTATGTCTTGTTATTTCTGAATGCCAAAGCCTTTCTACAGCTGGGATGACTTATAAAGATTCTGTTATTCCCTTCAACACCTTGATCAATGCCTGTCACATAGCACAGTATTTAAAAAACAATTAGTTTGAACAGTGTATTTGGAACCGAACTCTTTAGAAAGGTACATCTGCAGTTAATGGATTCAAATGCATTTCTCGTGGCTGTGCTGCAGACAGAAACAATCAACATGCTTTCCATGGACATTATAGAGTGATAATCCGTACCTTCTTTTAGGACCTGGACTACTTTCATTATATAAGTGTCCGTGTGCACGGTCAAACTCATGTTCTCCACTTTGACTTTATAAACTGTGAAACATACATCTTCCATTAGTAGCAACACCACTATTGTAATGCTGAAATAAGATTACCTGCATGTGCAGGCATTAGTATGAAAGTATTAGTATTATTAGTATTAGTAAGAAAGTATGAATTTCATACTTTCATACTATTCACACACAGAACAGAGTATGTTACCATAATCCATGCCAGCTTCACAAGCTTTATCCCATCTATCCTCTTCATTAACTCTGTTCTTAATCTGGTAACTGCAGTTTTCTGTGTTAAGAGATGTTGAATGTTTAAGTAAACACACCAGCAGTATTTCTCATAGTTTCCGATGTTTTGGAGTGATAATACCTTCTGCACACTGACACACATCTCCCTGACACAGTCTGATCAGAGCGCCATCTTCCCTTTCCGGGTGGTAGTACTTTGTACAACGTGCGTCTGAACACACACACACACACACGGGTTTAATATGTTGTTATGCACAGTAACCCAGATGACACCAGTGGGTTAATAAAAGTCATCTGAAGTTAAACGATAAAGTTATGAGAGAAAGCGATTCGTGTTTAGGATTTATTAAACGATCATTACGTCGCTTAAGCATGTAAACAGTAAACAGAGCGCTAAATTAAAATATGGCTGCACGTCCATGACGTCACGAGACACCCAATGACATTCGACGTTGTTGTCATGGAGCCGGCGTGCCGCCATGTTGGGTGTACTCATTCATACAGATACCTTTACACTAAACGTGACGTATCGATTCAATGGTCACACTGGAAACAATAATTATAATTATCTTTTCACTTCAGAAAGCATGAACTAACCACCTGGAGGCATCTGGATTACTTTAATGACAGATGGATGTGTTTGGGAGCTCATTATCAATGCCACAATGGGGAATTATTTAACATAACTCTGATTGTCATAAGCACCCGCGATGACATGAGGGTGAGTAAATGATAAGAGTCTTTTAATTCTGTGATGGAGTTAATTTCCTTTAATTACAGAGAAGGCTGTGTGCGTGTGTGTGTGTGATATCTCACCTGGTGAGTAATATTCATACACAGTGACTCCAGCAGGTTGTAGCAAACCTACTGTATTAATCTTGTGCATTCTGAAAGCAATTTTTTCAATATTGTTCCGAGAAACCTAATGACAAAGAAATGAAAGCACATTTATAACAGTTACAAGACAGGTGTGAAAGATACTGTCCACATGTGCATCTTTTGTCCTCACTGCTGCCCTCTAATGGGACCACCAGTCTCTTACTGGTTTATATAACGCTATTAACCTCTGTGTAGTCAACATGTGCTTTGAGTAATACAAGAAAATCATTCTCTAAAGATTTCTGTAATATTTATTCTAGGAAGAGACTAAAGTAATCATGGATTTAAAGGAAATGGGTTCATGGATTTTTTTCACCCTCATGTCATTCCAAACTTGTATGACTTTTTCTGTTATGTGGAAAGAAAATATTTTGAGAAATGTCTCAGCATTTTTGTTGTCCATACAATGTAAGTTAATGGGCACCACTGTTGTTTGGTTACCAACATACTTGCGGGTATGACATGCGGGTAGACATGTGGGTGAGTGAACTAACTATCCCTTCAATGCCTCACAGAAACGTTTGTTATTCCAACTAAAGTCCTTCTGGGAATCAGTCAGGAAGTTGTAGGTACTTTATAAGGTGTATTCAAGTCAATTGGGTCGGAGCAAGATGGTTATGTTCCTTCTCTTAATGAAATATAAAAATATACATATATAAACATATATCTAAGCATAGCACCTGTTAAGTAGCAAGTTTCTTCTGAAACCATTTCCCTAAGAGATGCTTACATGTCTGCCAGGCATATACAAAAAACAGCTGCATTCATTGCTTGTGCCATGTTTCTCACTGAGTACTTGCACAAAAAAACAATTGGATATCTATCAAAAATCAGATTACTATAAAAAAGTAATGTTATATGTTTACGTGCTAATTAATAAACTGCCCACACAGAAAACTGTGTGTACATGAGATTTTGAGGTTAAAAATCTCTGTGTTGATGTACTGAAGTAAAAATATGTTTTAGTACATGTGTTGTGAAGTGGTGAAGAAATCTGAAATGTTGTTTGTTTGTGACAACATTTGAGAAGACAATCAACTGAAATACCTTTTCTACGTAGATGATGAGGGAACCTCGTTCGGTGAGATTTTGGTTCTTCTCATATTTCTGAATATATCGGTCCTTTCCTGTGGCTAACTGAAAGTAGGAAATATATAACAACAAACTTAAAATGACTCAGCATAAGATTTGTGAGACTGTCCACATGTCTCATCATGGTTTGATTCTGGAACGCTGTGAGGCATCGCTGCTTCAGTTCTTCATCACAGTACCTCTGTGAGGTCTCTTTCATCCACTATAAATCCTGTCAGTAAACCGATGTCCAGAATAGTCATGGTGGCATCTGATGAGGTATTTAGGTAGCTGTTAAAATGAGGGAATTAACTTTATAACAGCTTTTAAACTTTAGGAAAACAGTTGAAATAAGCACAAACGCAAGAATATCATGCTTTTGTTACCATATTTAAAGCAGGAAACAATCTTGCAACCTTATGTTTAAAGAGCACCTATAAATCATTGTAAAAGAAAATCTCCAAAACACATTGTGGACAAAAGCACATTTGCTCTCTTACTAATTTCATTTAATTAACAGAAAAGACATACTTGCAGACACACTTTCATGTGATTTATATTCATGTGATTGACTTTTAACAAACCAAATACATGTTTTAAACGGTTCACTTACAAGAATTCCAGTGTGAGAGTGTAACTTTCATTGGCTCCTGGGTAACTTACTGAAGGGAAGAAAGGTGAAAATGGAGAATGGAGGAGCATTGTACAATGAAGTGTGTATTATATAATGTATATAATGAAGTATGTATTATATAATGTATATAATGAAGTATGTATTATATAATGTATATAAAGAAGGCTTTAGTTTAGCACTGAATGTATAACTCAAACTACAGAAAGCATAACAATTCCTGTCAACCCTACCGTCACGTTCTCGGTTTATACTAACACTCAGATCAAAGTGTTTGCAGTCAGAAATCTTCTCAGCGGGTTTGGCGTAGTACAGCGTCAGCACCTGTAACAGAACAGCGATGTCCCGTCTCAACACTCCTCTGAACTCTCATTCAACTGTTCAAGTTCTCTTGAAAACTCACAGAGAGAGTGGCTGTTCCTGTTCCTTTAGCAGTTATGTTGAAGTTCTGCTTTAACTGGACCTGTCGAGTAAACATGTTTCCAATGAGTTATTTACATTTTGTATCCATCGATTTGAATACACATTAAGGTACAATGTACATATGGTTAAAATGCATATTTCTTTAAATGCATGTAAATATAACCCCCCCCCCACATTTAGTAGTATTCCCGATGCATGCAATGCGTGTTTAAAATCAGGGGTCAGTCCTCGTAGGCTTTCGCTTCATCATACGAAAAACATGTTAAAAAAATCCTTTTCATAGTGTCCTGAATATTTCCATTTATACAGAGTAATTATACAAAGTGTTTTAGTTAAAAATAATCCTGTTAATCCTCTAATGAAACGATTGTGTGGCTTCACCTTGGTGCAGCATTCTAACTACAACACTCCTGAAGTTATATTACAGAAAGATTCCAACTACACTTGTTCAGTAGCCGTGATAATCTTAGGACCTCATTTCGGACAGAATCAAGCCAAATGACATTTAGATTTTTGTATCTTAACTACAGATAGGAAAAGGGTAGGTCAACCCAGTTGGTGTCAAACTTATTACAGAATCGCTTCTGTAATACCCGCTTGTGAAGAATCCTAATTTACCATGTGTGCTCTTAAGTTAAGACTTAAAATGGGGCTTATCTACAGATCCTTTTATCTTACACTTGAAGTCTCACCCTGTCTGAGCGGGGAACATTAATGTTGTCTTTTCGAAATGCCCATTTGACTAGATTGTTTCTTCCTGCCACACTTAGCTCAACATCCAAATTAAAGTTTTGCTCATTCTTCACTTGTGTGCGGTATTCAGCTACTGCCTGGAACACCATAATGGTTGCCTGGAGACAGACACACAGAATGTCAAAATTCAAAGTGTTAACATATGTACACCAATCGCCAACAAGCTGTTAGGGTACCTGTGTAGTACCATAACCACCATAGTGAGACTGTTGTTTGGCCAGCCAGTGCACAGCCTCTCCTGCTTTGTCATATTGGTTTGCTCTCACGAGGGCCAGCACAGCATAGGCTGTGGCCTCCAGAGARTGATAATGTTGTCCTGGGACAATCCAAGCAGTTCCAGCTGTTTCAAAGACAAAAGAGGAACATGAACAAGCTTGTGCTGCGTTTCTTACTGTTACCGTTACTGCAACTGCAACTTCTGCTGAAGTAAATGACAAACAAGACCAAAATGAAAGAGCAGCGTTTATTTTTGAAGTT
>JAZGTJ010016682.1:2387-12522 GCA_036877575.1 Botia almorhae
AGACAAAAGGTTTCATTCATGTTATAAATCACTTCAAATTTAAATCACTAAATACACGTTATAAAGATATAAATCATGATCTGCAGGGGTTAAAGAACAGTAAGCATAAATGTATGATTTTAAAAATATAGGTGTAGTTACTGATCTGATTTTCTGTCAAGCCTGCTTCTCAGTTTCTTCTGCGTCTTGTAGGCAGATGAGCATCATATCTAATGATGTGGAGAATCCCAAGAACAAGTCCATCCGTCAGCGACGCTGTAGTGTGAGGAAACTTTCAGAGCCCCAAGCGGAGAAGAAGGAGCAAAAGGTGGAGAAACTCATCCAGGCAGAAACCACGGAGACTGGGCAGGTTAGTGACTCATGATCGCCCCCATCTGGAGGACAGGAACTGTGCAACCACACACTCGCCTAAACGGCAAATGAATACAGTGAATAATATCGTTAAGTAACAATTCAATTAAAACCGGAATTAAAAAGGTCTGAAATTTTTTTTCTGAAAATTTTGAACCCCAGATAACTAAATATTTTAAAACAAACTGTATGAAATGCATTATTTAAATGCATATGCATTATTGTAACTAAATTACCTAAATATCCAAACTTGTAGTACCTTTTTAAACCTATAATACTTAGTGTAGTGTAGGAATACAGCATGTGGATGCTGACATACTGTAATGTATCTAAGATCTATATTTTTAATCAACATTAAGATTTTAGCTTAGAGTTTATATGAATATAAAGAAAGTGTGTATCTTAATGTACATCTTAGGTTTACTGGTCAGCATTCATTTTAAGTATATACAATTTTAATCATCGTTATGTCCTCCCTAGTTCATTTCAAAATGTCCTTAAATAAATAATCTATTCGATGTAGTTTCTCAACTATTCTGAAGTCCAAAATGAAATGCATGATAAACGTAACAAGTTCAAGTATGTAGAAGTGTTGCATTGTGGGGCATCAGATGTATGAGGTACGAGGACACGTATAGCTTCACAGTTAACTGGATTTTCCCCTTCTGGTTCGGCCTTATTTCCTTTTTCAGGTGAAGTTCAAGGTGTACTGGGAGTATGCAAAAGCAGTGGGGCCTCTGCTGTCCCTCTTCATCTGTTTCCTGTACGGCTGTCAGAGCGCAGCTGCGATAGGAGCCAATTTCTGGCTCAGTGAATGGACCAACGATGCCCAGCACAACAGAACACAAGAGAATGTACAAATGAGGGTGGGGGTGTACGCGGCGCTGGGCATTTCACAAGGTACGACAGATTGTCTGTTTGCATAACGTAATGTGGATGTTACCCAAATTGGATGCCTGGCACACAGGCCTGTGAACCCAATGGAGTCTGGTCCAAAACTGGAACCAAGTACAGTTTCTTAAAATTAACAAAACAATACACTATGTCAAAGACTGACATATGGGTTTCTATGGGAACGCCACAACCACCGAACTATGTTACAGGTATTAGCGATGCAGTTGCTGGGAAGTTGTAGCGTGCCATCCTTCCCAGCACCCCACGTAAACTGGACAGTTTCTTTGTACCAATTCTGGTATCGAATGGGCAGAGCTTGGGGAAGGCACAGCTTGTGTTTCTTCAGAAGAGAGAAGTTCTTAAGGGAAGGAGTTAGGCAACTCACCTGGGGCCACTGAGGTGCATGCATCCCTTTATTAGAGGCGAATGCCACTGAGCCAGTTGCCCTGCAACTGACCTGGTGCTACTGAATCTCCTCGTGCAGTACCGGAAAGAATGGCACAGGGACGGGGTCTGGCTGGGGCTGCAGCCTGTCTCCAGGAACCAGCCATCTAAACTCAAGGGCTCAGGAAGGGGCTTTTATACCCATTTGGGTGGGAGTGGCTCAGCATGCAAATCTCACTTGCCAATGTTTATTGGTCATTTTTCTGCTACTCAAAGGTGATTGGTGCTCCCAGGCGAGACCCCATACGTCAGTCTTTGACATAATGTTAAGCGTGACTGACTTGAAGGGACCAGACTGTTCTGGTTTTGTAGTATAGAAACATGCGTTTTCTGTAAAGCTGCTTTTGAACGGTGTGTTGTGATAAACGCTATCAAGTAAATTTGTTTTGAATAACTTCACAAGACTTCAGATGTACCAGTTGTGTTCACTGTAATTTGCGGTTGTATAAAAACAGCTGGAGAAAATAATGTAAACAATGACAGAATTTTGGGGTGAATCTTCATGTGTGTTTTTTGTGTATTTGTTGTGAGGAATGTGCTCCTGAACATTACTCTTCCTCAAAAACCACAACTCCCCCCCCCACACACACACTATACCCACAACCCCCCTTTTTCCCTGCAGGTCTGTGTGGTGTGTAGTGTAGTGACCCTCTCCCCTTCCTCTGGTCTCTCTAACACAGGCATCCTGGTTATGCTCTCTTCCTTTACTCTCGCCCTGGGGACAATCCGGGCGGCATGCAAGCTGCACCAGGCCCTGCTGGACAACAAATTTCACACCCCCCCGTCTTTCTTTGATACCACCCCCATAGGCCGGATCCTCAATCGCTTCTCCAAGGACATTTATGTGATCGATGAGGTTCTTCCATCCACAGTCCTCGTGTTCCTGGCCACCTTCTTTGCTTCTCTGTCCACCATGATTGTTATCATTAGCAGCACGCCCATTTTCGCCCTGGTCGTTGCCCCTCTGGCTTTCATTTACGTCTTTGTGCAGGTATTCCTCAGGATATTTTGCGGCTCTACCATCAGTTCTGAAATTGTGAACCTGAATTCTGAATCATTTCAGTTTTTGTTATCTGAGAATACAGTGCAAGGTGACAGAACGGTTCTGTCTTACCTTTTTGATTTGGTTCTTTTTTTCTTGTATGGTGTGTTTCTCACCCTTGTCAAGTGCTCATTTCCTGTTTCTCCACTCAGCAGCCTGCCTGCACACTGCCTGCACACTTCCTTCTCTGACTTCTGCTGCTCGTTTGCTTGCACACTCACCGATTCATGAGCACAGACCATCACACAAACACACACACACACATACACAGTCATTATAGATGCACGGTAATTTTACTGTGGAGCTCTTTGTTATATGCCTGAGATTTTGGTTTACATATGGCCTGTGCCTCATTGTTTGCAGGTAAAAGTCGTCCTCCTCGTTGCTACCTCACTGATAAGAACGGATGGTCGTGATATTTGTGGTTTATTAGCGCCCCCTAGTGATGTTGAAAAGCATGAGCCACTTGCTGCATTTTGTCAGCAATCGTTTTTGCTGTGAAGTGTAGTACATTTAAAATACATTGTACATACATGCTCTTCATAGCTGAAAGCAACTCGTTAGCTGAGCTTGTTGGCATTTTTTAAGTATTACCTAGTTAACTTTCTGAATCTATGGTTCAAAGACTGCAATGAGATTAAACAGAGACCAGAAATAAAAAAATATTTTTTCAAACTTTGCTAATATTTGGCTTTTAAAAGTGTACTTTTAAAAGTCAGACCTTTCAAAATAGTCTATAGCATTTCTAATTAAATTCTCCCAAGGCCAAATTTTTGAAGGTAAACAATCCAAACTAAATTTGTATTTTGCAGAACATCTAAAGAACGATAAAAAAACATATAAACAACATTTCCACATCTTCGCTTCTGTCTCATTGTGACGCAGATTAACACCAGAGTAAATCTGCTTTCTTATTGACCTTCAGATTTGTTTGTCTTCTAGATGTGTGCAGTGTGATGGCACAAGGACAGCCGTCCCATAGTGCCATCATTTCAGTATTTATCCTCCACGAATGGTCACACACACAATAGCGACAGTGCGTCACCCCGTTGCAGTAGCTTGCTTGTCGAACCATTTAAACTGCTTCTATCAACCAGAGGTTTAGAGACATGAGCTGAGCAAGGACAAGCAACTAACCTTCCTCTTCCTCACTGTCTGTTATTCTGCTGCCCCCCTCAACAGGTGCACTGATTCTGGCCAATTGTTTACTGTGCCGGGCATACAGCATGCTGAAGGCGGCCCACACAACTCACCTCAACATGCTCCACGCCATTTTGAGAGCTCCCCAGGCATTTTTCGAGGCCACACCCTCGGGGCGGGTCTTGAATCGCTTCAGCAAAGATGTGGACACAATAGACTCTCTCATTCCAGAAAATATTGATATCTGGATGCGCACTTTCTGGTACACAGTAAACGTGCTGATCGTATGCTCTGCACTCACCCCTATGTTCCTCATAGTCATAGGGCCGTTAATGCTGTTCTATTGGTGGGTTCAGGTAAATAGGAACACGTCTGCTAACTCATTAATACAGCATGCTAACGTGTGTTTTGTTATGTTCCAGCTGCATTATCACTGATTTAGTGTTGTAGTTTTCACTGTGTGATTTGGTCATTGGTAGAGCTTATACAGAACAGTTTGATAATGGTACACAGAGTACTGTACCATGAACCACTTCTAAAATTATTAAATACACTGGGGTCCAAAATTATGAGACCAGTTGTGAAAAAATACATTACATTACTTTTTTACATTAATCATGCACTCATGCACTTTCCCCTTTGAAAAAAAAAGTGCTTGCATTTGTTTAGGATTTGGAAGAAATAATCTTTAAAATAATTACAAAATATTCATTACCATTTATTAGACTTATTTCGGATTGGATTTTAGATGCAGTCTCATATTTTCAATGACGTCTCAGACATTTTGGACCCCACTGTTCACAGTGTAGACATCAAACTGCTTTAATTGAGGGTACATGTTGCCAAGTTTAGCATGCTAATGTGTTTTCATGCTAGAGAGGAACTCATGAAAATCAAAACAAAGTGTTGATGTGCTGTATCGCATTTCATCAGCGCAGCCTTCATGCGCATCCGCATTCATACGCTCCTTTAGCAATAATATCTTAACGTTTAGCAGTCCATACTAATCAATACTAATACTAACGCTAGCACATCTCACGGCCGGTCAAATTGACTTTCTTTTTATACCTGGCGTGCGAGCTTAGGATGTTAGTGCAAAATCAAATCAAAATCTGTGGATTTGGTGGTGCCTCTGCTGTTAATTGGGGCTAATTTGTTGGGCCACTAACAGTTTGCGTTAAATTCCATTTAGCCAGTTCAGATCCTGATTACTAAACCAAATAAAATGAAATTGTTGTGCTAACGCAAAGAATTTGTGACATCACATAATGCTTAAACAGGACATTGAGTGATTTATTAGATCATTAGTATTTTTAAGGATTTTAAGAGGCCTCTGATGTCCTTTCATTAAGACCTGTTTTGGTTTAGTCATTTCTCTGAGATTGTCAAGATATAACCTCTGTTTTAAAGCATCTAGGTACTAAACCATTCATCTCTCATTACATGATCATGAATGACTTAATCTCGCATCCATCCTGAGTTTACTTGAATCGCATGCCTTTCTGGGCTTAGGCTTTGCATTGCACAAACCTTCTTTCTTATTACCCTTTATGTGTGAATTAATCGTCTACTGCATGCATCTGAAATATCAAACTCATTTTTTTAGATCTTTCGTTGATAATGTTACATACACATGCTGAAAAACTACAGGGAACGTTGATTCCATTTATATTTGACCCCTTAATATGAGCTCTGGAAATAAATAAAATTCATATATTTGATTATTTATAATTAAAATATTCAGAGTAAATCACATAACGCATCGTTAAATACTGTACATAAGTGTTAATAAATTCTAATAGATTCTTGAAACCATGCTAACAAAATAGCATTTTAAAGATTTTGGGTTGTCTTGAAGCAGTATTTGGATTAGTTTAAAATTACATAAAAAAATTATTATATTTTTATAGATTTTAATTAGTTTGTCCTTTTCTGTCAGTCAGAATCCAAAATTCAAACAAGGTGTGCACATACCACAAAGCGAACCAGGGCTCAGGTGCAAGACAAAAAAAACAACAAACTAAAACAAAAAACAAACAAACAGAAGTTATGTCTGCATGCTGATACAGCTGCTACAGAAAACTCTGACAATGTTTTGACCCTCAGGTCTTCGTCATGTACAAACTCAATAAAGGTTACACCTCTTTATAGACAACAGGGGATCATTTGAATTAAGTGCACTCTATAATTATTTTCTTTATATTTTTTGTAGCCACTATATCAGCGTGCAGACATAACATGTTTTTTTGCTTTAATCCTGTCAGCCCCATTAATACGGCACTACCCATGTTAGCTGCTTAGTTAGGTTATCGGTTTATTTTAATATTTTAGTGCTTACCTCACAATAAATATAGTCTACTTGATAGTAAAGTTAATAGTTTAGAGATTACATATGATATGTGACTTAAGCTTTATTTTTTTAATTTAAGAACAGTATTTTTTTCAATTCTCAACAAGCTCAAGACAACTGTTACAGTAAGCTCATCATTTGGGTATTTTGTGTTGCTAGTTATTTTTAAAATTTTGTCTTTTAATATACCAGAAACTGACAAACTATTTCAACCACATAAGAGTTCAGACACTCATGCAACATTAGTTTGTTTGCTTTATGCTGTTAAAGAGGAAACTTTGCTTTAATTATGAAAACAAAGCAAGAATGTCAGCTCCAGAAATGTAGCATGCCGTCCGTTCAATAATATGACGGCTGTTTGTGGAATCCTCACTGTTTTGTACATGTATATATTTAAGTTCCTGTTTTTATATATGTATGTGTTATGATTGTTGATGCTGTATTGTTTTGAAAGCGTAATAACAGTTAAACAGAAGGTTTGTTTCTCTTGCCCTCGATTCCCTCCGTAGAGATTTTATGTCGCCACCTCTCGACAACTTAAGAGACTGGAATCTGTCAGCAGGTCTCCTATATATTCCCATTTTTCGGAAACCATCACAGGCACTAGTGTGATCCGTGCCTATGGCCGAAACAGTGCCTTTGTGCTTATGGGTGATATGAAAGTGGATGAGAACCAAAAGAGTTACTATCCTGGCATTGTTTCCAACAGGTGGGTGATGTCAGCATCCGGAACGGTTCCTGCTGATTTTGTCTCTCTTTTGTTCGTTTATTTTTTTTCTGTTTCGGTTTTCATTCTTGACTGTGTGCTACACAAGAAATAACAATTATTTATTTGACAACAGAAATAGCATCCCTGTTATTATCAGAAAACCAGCTTAGACTGGTTTTAGCTGTTCTGTGATTCAGAATGGATTCAGTCGTGCTGTTTTTATTGAGAAATGTGGACTCGAGTAAATCGCTCCGTGTCAGATGTGGCCGCTGCTCTGTTATGTGTGTCGTAACAGTATTTTGTTTAAATGGAAACAGGTGGTTGGGGGTTCGCATCGAGTTCATTGGGAACTGTATTGTGTTGTTTGCTGCTTTGTTTGCTGTCATTGGGAAGGATAAGCTTAACCCAGGCTTGGTTGGGCTGTCTGTGTCATACGCTCTGCAGGTGAGTAAAACAACACCTTCGCACCAATTGTGTATTACGTCATCACACGTCACGTGATCATGTGACTTTAGATATGTACAAAGTAAGTTATATAAAATTCTCATCACAGCCCTTGTACTATTACTTATACAGCGTGTTTATGTTTAGACATAACTCCACTTTTTAACGCAATTTTCAAAAATGTCGTATTTTAGAAAATGTAGCCAGTTTATCCTGTAACCTGTGAATGTAACCAGTATACTTTGTGATAGCACTCGTTGCCTCTATTGATTAGGTCACTTTGTCCCTAAACTGGTTGGTGAGGATGACCTCTGACCTTGAGAACAATATAGTAGCAGTGGAGAGAGTGAAGGAATATTCGGAGACCGTAACCGAGGTGCAGTACAATATACTCGATCTGTTAACAAAATGGTCATTTATGTAGTATCATAAAATCAGCCATGGCCATTTAGTCATTTAAATATGTTTCAGTTCATTTGATCATTTTGCTACACTAGTCAGACTTTAAACAATCAGTATAAAGACTGCTCCACTTTGTGGCTTGTTCTGGTCAGGCACTGCCCGCTTGGACAGAAAAACGAAATCTTGATTGACGCTTGATTGACATGTAGGAAAGGCTAAATCTGAAATCAGTACCGCAACAATTGACTGTATCAAAGTAACCTGCTAAAACAATGGTCAGCAGTTCCTGTTGTATAGAGTTACTCTCCTGTTATCACTACTTAAGTTATCACTACTTTGTGGACCTTTTTAAAAACAAGTGAGCAGTTTATCTTAAAAATGAGATGCTACAGACCCTGCAAACAAGGTCAAATCCATGAGAGTTCTTTAGAAAAAGTGCCTTTTGTGAAAGCCTGGTGCTGTTACTTGGAATCATGTCAGCCAATCAGAGTAAAGCTTATGATTTCCATCAAAATATGTTCAAAATGTGCTTTAAAATGTGGTGTTGGTTGAGACAACATTTATATTAAGCTTTTGCAAAAACAACTCTTTCTTCAGCACATTGGAACTGAGCTCTTGACCTTGCCTAGCCATTTAGCTCTGTAAGGCTGATGTCATTGGAACAGGTGACATATGTTGCTAATGTCCACAGGCTCCGTGGACAGTGAAGGACAAACAGCCCCCACCTGATTGGCCTTCTCAGGGAAACGTGGAGTTCATTGACTACAGTGTGAGGTATCGAGAAGGACTGGACCTGGTGCTGAGGAACCTCTCTCTGAGGGTGAAGGGAGGAGAGAAGGTGAGGAACATCACAGCCAAAAACCTCACAAATCACATGTTACAGAGATTAGAAGCCCCGTTTCTTCTACAGGTTGGCATCGTGGGAAGAACAGGGGCTGGGAAGTCCTCCATGACACTGTCTCTGTTCCGTCTGCTAGAGGCAGCAGCGGGAGAGATCGCGATCGACGAGGTGAAGATCTCTGAGATCGGCCTTCATGACCTCAGATCCAAACTCACCATTATTCCTCAGGTCAGTCTTCAGCTGTGTTGGTGTGATTTTAATTTAATTTAAGCACAGCTTGAACATTTTTATATTAGCATTTCACTCATGTTGGGTTTTCTGTATCAGCAAAAAAGGCTATTTTCCTCATTCAGTGCTATAAAGCAGTAGATTGTGGAGTTCATCCTAGCAGCGGAGGCGGCCAAAGCACCTTCTGGCTCACAAAACCGTGTCTAATTAGCTTGTTCAGCTGAAAACACAACTGTGGCTAATAGGTTGTTAGCATGAGTCCAGATTCGTAACCTTTAGTTTTTGTCATTTTTGCTAGTAAACCAGTTCTTAACATAATTTCATCATTTACCACATGCTAACATGCTGCAATTTAATTAAATGTATTTTACTTTGCATAGCACCATTCATAAAATGTCCATTAACAAAATTTCCTTCTTAAAAGACCAGTGGTCACCAGCATGTGTATTTTAGCATTTGAAGTTTGTGTGCTAGTGTCACAATCAGGTTTCTTTGCTAGCTAGCCAGCAAGATTTCCTGATCCACTAACACATTAAGAATAATGTTAGCCAATGACAATTAACGATAACATGTAACATTATTGCAGGAGTGTTTTTTGATAACTTTGAGAGAACGTTTAGAGAACATTAGCTGGAATGGATCAGGAATTTTTGCTAGTGTCCAGCACACACTGGTCCACCAGCTAGTCCCACACCAAATTAGCTTGAACCAGCATTAGAATCAGCGATGGTCTAATCTGGTCTGTTTAAGAGGTTTATGTTTTATCTTTGAATGTAGAGAGGAATTGTCATCAGGCACAGTTAGTAATGCAGTGTCTGGTACTGCACTGCTAATTAAAGCAATGTGCAAATTAAATGTGCTTCTGTAGGAACCTGTTCTGTTCTCTGGATCTCTGCGGATGAACCTGGATCCCTTTGATAAATACAGTGATGATGAAGTTTGGAAAGCTCTGGAACTGTCTCATTTAAAGAAGTTTGTTAGCAACCAGGCTGCCAAACTCAACATGGAATGCTCAGAGGGAGGGGAAAACCTAAGGTACAGTGAGTGCTTCATAAAATAGCACAGCACAACATTGCAGTGTAATTGTATTCATGTTTTTGTTCTATACAAATGAGTTGAAATGAAAACATAACACAAATATTGTATTTTTTATATGTTACCCCTTTTTCAAAGCTTTTACATTCGCTTTTTATGACAGCGTGATCCATGATATTCAAAATGTGAGAATTTTCCATAGAGAATGTTTGTGTTGCAAACAAATCTGTACATTTGAGTTTGCATAATCAATGT
>JAZGTJ010016683.1:0-12522 GCA_036877575.1 Botia almorhae
CTCACACACACTCACACACACACTCACACACTCACACACACACTCACACACACACTCACACACACACTCACACACACACTCACACACACACTCACACACGCTCACACACACACAGGTTGGAGTCAGTCACATACATCTGTCAGAGACTCGCCGGCCAGGCCCGTGAGAGTGTGGTACAGGATTCCCTTTTTAAGAGAGTCGGAGTTCACCTCTCCTGCAACCATGTGCAGCTTGGCAAGATAGCGAGCTTTCATGTCATTGGCCAGCAGCGTTTTCACCTGGAACGGAAACAGGTTTTTAATACGTGGGTTTGTGTATTTGTGTGTGTGTGTTTGCGGTGTCAGGACTCACCGATGTGCCTTTAAAAGCCTTGTTCACTGGCACGAACACGGTAAACGGTCCGAGAGACGTCAGAGGCCACGACATGGCTGTATCTGAAATGACGGTACAGATCAGCTGTTTATCGCACATGAATGTCTGAACGCACGATGAGGTCGCACACAGAAACGCTTTATTATATGCAAAAGAACTAAAAAAACAACTTATTTAAAAAACAAAACAGCTGCGCAGAAATAAAAAAATTCTGTAAGTTCATCTGGTAAAAAAACGTTTATTGATGGAAATGCTTCACGCACCAAACAGAGAGATCGCGCTGGAGAGCTGTCCTGTCCACTCCCCCCCTGGCTTTGAATTCAGATCCTGCAGCTGATGAATGATGTTGCCGAGGCAAATCTTCCCGTTGCCAAGGAAACCTTCACGACAGTTACACCTGGAGCAGGATGAAAAAACAGAAAGTCGCTTTTAATTGTGTAAGAAAAGAGTGGGAATAAATCATGAATAAGTGAAAACAGCCGTACTCGACTGTTCCTGGAACTGTTGTGGTACAGGTGGCATGTTTATGGCAGGAATCTGGTTTACACTGATCTTTAATACTGCAGCCCTTCCCTTCAACAAACTTCTCAAAACCCTCCAAACACTCGCAGTGAGACTGGGGAAGAGAGTACAATGACCACCAGAGACACAAAATGCATTTAACCAGAATGTTCAAAACTGCTCAGACGTGTATCACTAAATGTTCACACACACACACACACACAGACATCTACCTTTCCAGGGCTGTCATACACACAGCGTGTAGAGCCAGACATGCAGTCACCCAGGTTCGTCTGACAGGGGTCGATGGGCATGCAGACATGGCCATCGCCGCTGTAGCCCTCTGCACACGTGCAAACATGCTGGTTTGGTCCTGTATGCATGCACGCTGCGTTTGCATGGCACACACCTCTTAAGCAGGGATTAATTGCTGCAAATAATGCGACAAAAGCAAGAAATAGATCACCAGATGAGTCATCAGAAACCCGGCTAACAATTTTAGGTTGTAACAACGTTTCTGTAACGTCTCCATTAAATAACAAAAGCGTTAATTTTATTTTGAAAGTTTTTAGACATTGCATTATTGTAACGTCTTGGTTATAAGAACGTTATTTAAACATTTCTTAATTCTGTAACGTTTTTTTATGTTCCACTAACTGCTTAAGAATAATGTTTTTGACATATAATATATAATGTTAAACAAACTACTGTAACATTACTGTAAGAATTTTTCAAAATGTTGAGAGTACTTTTAGAGAACGTTCTGAGAATGTTCCCTGGGTATTTTCATTGGCTGTTTAAATGCATTACTCACATGCACACTGGACTCCATCGCCCTGATAACCAGGTTTGCATTTGCACACAAGCTGGCCCGTGGAAGCGTCCTCGATGCAGCGAGCATTCGGTCCGCACCGTAGAGCAGCACAGGCTGCGAGTTCTGATGCAAGAAAACATGCGTTCATCTGCTATTCTATTCTCTAAAGCTCCATGCATCCATAACAGTAAACCAATCTCACTTCTCACCCTGGTCGCATTGCACACCAGTGTACCCAGAAAAACATGTGCATCGTCCAGTGCCTGTGACTCCACTGTCACATATGCCGTGCTTACACTGGCACGCTGCATGTTACAACACACACAGAACATGTTAAACAGTGTGGACTCAGTCCCGCAGTACAGAACACACGGGTGAGTTCATCACCCATCAATCATCACCATCATCATCATCATTTTGCAGCCCCTCACCGTTGCTGCATGTTTGTCCATATAAATTCTCCCCACAGTCCTCGCAAGCAGTCCCCACAAAACCAGCCTGCAAACACACTCGGAGAGATTTATCAGCAGCTCGGAAACAGTGCGACAGAAAGATGGAGACAATGAGAGGAAACTCACCTGACATGTACATGTTCCATTGCCTCCTATTCCATCAGAGCAGACTCCATGTTTACTGCAGGGCGTCTCTGCTGATCCCGGACACTCTACAGATTTAAACAGAGACGAGAGAAAGATGAAACAGAGAAGCTGAGACAGAGAGATAACCTTTGAACCTTCAACAGACTTATGTAATTGTCTGTGACAGATCTGAGGTCAGTGAGTTTGCTGGCACTGATCTGAGGTCAGTGCGTTTGCCGAGACTGATCTGAGGTCAGTGTTTGAGGTGGAAGAGGACATGAGTTAGCAAAGTTTCTCTGCTCCTCAAACAGCTGCTCTTGTGTTTCACTGACCGTCACTCAATTCTCACTTCCTTCCTGTCATTCTCATTTAGTCCTGACAAAACCTCGGACAACATCAAAGCATTCCCGGCACAATCCATGAAAACACTCGTGACACACAGAGACAGTTTCAGCACCAGTGAGAAGACCAGCATGGAATCTGTCATGGTTCCTCACACGTTCAGAACTGTGATGAAACTGTGAGGAATTCTTAGAGCCCTGCTGGAAAATCTACCTTAAACTAATAGCTTTAATACACTCGTGTTTAAAACTGGTTCATTAGTTACTTCATGTCACAAACAGTCACAAAGTTGCCATCCGCCACTCCAAACTCACGTTCTTAATAAATAGTGCATTTTTCTCTTGGCCAATCAGATTTTGGCATGTACCCAGTATTTCCTCTCACAATGCTACTGTACGTTTTCATAATGCTGACCAGACTCATAAACTCAAAGCTCAAATCATTTCACTTTTGAGAAACGATGCAGGAAGTTCCTCTGATAACAGACCAAAGCGAGCAAGAGCGCTCGCGGTATCTCAAGTGCTTGACTCAGCTAACTCACAGTGGGGTCTGTTGTGTGCTGACAGACAGAGGAAGTTCTGGAAATGAGACCTCCACAGCCTGTTGGTCAGCACATTCCGAAGTACAGAACTTCCATATCCCTGTCGCTAGAAAGGAAGTCTGTGAATCCCTTGTTCTACAAACTTCCTTCTATAATCACACATATAATGTGTTAAAAATGCACACGCACACACACGCACACGCACTCGCACTCGCACACACACACACACACACACACACACTCACACACACACACACACACACAGCTTCTCAAATACATTCATGTAGGATTTATAGGATAAGTTTTATATCCCTGGTCACAAAATTCCTAAAGGAATGCCAACTGAATTTCTTACATAATGTGGGAAGGATCTTATTGGGATCAAATAAAAATCCTTCTGTCACAAAGATCCTGCTGCTGGATCTCAACTTAAATTCCCATTTTTGTATCCAGTAGGATTGAAATAATATAATTAACAAGTTTATTTTTCCGTGTTTAACACAAGTTTCCAGGAGAAACAACTGTTGTCCTCGTTTGTGTTTCAGACTTTTTTTTAGTGGTCACAACACAGAAGTTCCTGTCCAACTCTTCCGATCAAAATATTCCCTCAGTGTCTCTTCCCTCCAAAATAAAGGAAATACCAAATACCATTTAAAATGTGTCAAAATTGGATGAGGAAAGTCATTAGCGATCACTTTCGGACTATCTTCATGTGGTTCTAGAGGTCACGGATGTCATCGTGCTGTCTGAGATGAAAACATGTCCCAAACTCACCAATGCAGTCGTTGCCCCAGTAACCAGAACAACACTGCGGTTCCACTGTATCTTTAAAGCACTCAAACGAGCATCCCGCAATAGTTAAAGCAGTCATGACCGAATACCTAAACACACAGAGAGAGATTCACATATTATCAGTTTCACACTGTACGGTATAATCTGTGTTTTATGCTCAAGGTAAACAACAGCAGGTTTAACACTGGTCGGTGGTTCTTTAAAATCCGGCAGTTTCAAGATCATTCCAGTTTTCATTTCATAACATGTGTTCTGTCATAATGAGCACTTTTTTATACTGACCTAACAGTTTTTTTAACCTCTAAACCCAAATAAATTATTATTAAAATGTTATGTTGTATGTTTATTCATATATTACAAGTTACAAGTGGAGTTTATTGTCATTTCAACCATATACAAGTACACAGTGAAACGAGACAACGTTTCCCCAGAACAAGGTGCTACATAAAACAAACACTAAATACTAAACACTAAACATCACAGACATACTGGGCTAGATAAGTTAAAAAAAGTATATACATAAAGTGCACAAGTGCAAAAACATGTGCAGACAGCACAAGACAGTGTAACAAATGTAAACATAAGTGTTAACCATGTAAACAATGTAAATATTAATGTTTATTTATTTTGACAACAGAATATCCATAAGAATATTCCCAAATGAGACATCTATTTGCAGGGAGGAATTCCTAAATACACACACTCACCTGCAGTCCCTAGAGCTCTTCCCAGGTGCCTTCTTGTAGTATCCATCAGGACATTTCATTAATGATGTTAAAGAACACGAGTGACACACTGATTTAGTCACCACCTGAATGTTCTTATCACAGCGGCTCTACAAAACACACACACACACACACACACATTTGCATGCTGTGGTTTTATGTGAAACTAGAGCGTTGAAACTGACAGGAAAGCAAATGTTCTCTTTTCCACTTTTCAGCATTGGAAAACACGCTGGATCTTAAGATCCATCGCTGATTTTCCAGCGACGTTCCCCGATTCGTTTGTGCGTTTACAGCAGGCAACGTCCTGAGGATTAATTTACCCAAAATTCCAAAGTACATGTCAAACAATTCAAATCAAACCAGAGAAATGTGAACAGAAGGACCGTTTGTATGTTTGGTCACATGAAGCGCACAGGTATGTTTCAGACGCTAGTGAATAGAGAAGTTATTATTTCTTAAATAAATACGGAGAACAGCTCATTTGTTGGGCAATAAGGTTTTACGGTACAGGAAAGTAATTACACTGGTTTTCCATGGAAACGGATATGAACATCATCATGAAAACAAACTACATGTTTATACTGTTCTGTGCCAGCCAGTCGCCAGGAATATACAAACATTCGTAAACAGGAAACTGAGGCAGATGCAGTTATGATTTTAAACTGATTAACCTAGAAAGCAACACACGTCAGTATAAACTGGTCAACATCTTGTGCCAAAACAGAACTAGTTCAAAACCAACTGCCTCCTATTTATAACGCAAACATTTCAGTCACTACGTTTGGGTTTCTCTGATTATCGCTAATAATTTCGCCACCCCCTCTGTACACCAGTATGTCAGGTGCATGAATCTCACCTGTGACGCTGCAGCGGTTCTCCAGAGTATCTGAGCCCCCATCAGCAGCAGCAGCAAACTTCTGAAGATCATAGTGACAGTTCACTGTTTATTTCTCTGTCTCTCGCGGTCTGAGACGTTTCTCAACAGACTGCGGCTGCACACGTTGGCTCTCTGCCTTTTTAACACTCCCTCCCTCTCCTCTTTCCTGTACCACCACATCATCAGAGTCAGGGGCGACACTTTCCCTAAAATCACAGACACACAACTTTACTATTTCATTACCTCACATCATTCAAACAGAAGAGAAAAATGCATGACATCACTGATGCACATCAAATAAATGATATTTATTTTAAATAAATGATAAGTGTTTTTTATTACTTTTGCCTTGTTTTGCAGTAGAAATATGTAAATGTACAAAAAAAACAAGATATATTTATACGAGAAGCAAAATTACACAAGACTTGTGTTTAGAACTATTAGAGAATTAACCGGATCACTTAAAAAGGTGAATTTTCCATCATTTACTCCCCGCATGTCACTCCAAACATGTTGACTTTTAATCTTCTGTGGAACATGAAAGAAGATTCTCGTTTGGAGAAATGTTTCACTGGTTTTGTGTCCATACAATGGACAGTGTGCCACTGTTGTCTGGTTACCAACGTACTTCAGAAGAGCTTTGTTTGTGTTCCTCAGAGAAAAAGTCATGCAGGTTTGGGTACGTTAATGACGGACGACTTTTTATCCCTTTAATTTTTGTTTTTTAAAGGTGTCGAGATATTTGTACTGCAATATATGACAATAAAACTGATCTAAAAAAAAGAGATTTTCTAAGTGGTAAGAACATCTTTTTTCACAAGATTGATGGGGAGGGGATTACATGTCAAACACCAGAGCAGAGATCATTTTCGGAAGTGTGTGTTCTGAATAAAGAGAGCGAAAGACAGAAGAATGACAGGATGTCCTCAGTCATAAATAAGTCAAGCGGTCAGGTGAAGATTACACTGTCACACACACACTTCCTGTATGTTCTGCTGCATCATGACTTTCACAGTTCCAGAACGTTTGTACGGAGGAATTCCTTCTAGAACACACACTGTGTGTGCGTGTGTATGCGTGAGCATGTGTGTGAGTGTGTGTGTGAGAGAGAGGTACAATATTTGTTAGTTTGTATAATGACAGGCCATGTGCTTTATTTGTTTTACCTGTTTGTTGATTGTCTTTGTTTTGTTTGTTTGCTGATTTCACTACAAACACGAATATGTATATATTTTTTATTTTTTTTGTATATTTATATAAAAATATATAATATATTTTTTTTCTGTTGTCTGTTGTTCTGTCTTAGCTCAGGAGACTGGATGAGTTTTCAGTTGTTTGGTTTGTGGGTTCTCTCGGCGTTTATAGTCATTTGAAGTTCTTCTGTGTGAGAAACTGGCATTTATTTTAAATGAGTAAATGTCGACAACTTTTTAAATAAAACCTCAGAATTGTCGCTTCTCTAATGCATATTTTAATTTACTTTGCAAACGCGTGCCCACTAATCACCAGCACTGATTTCCTTATTAATTTGTTTTTATTGTACTTATAGGGACAGTGAAGAAAGGACATGAAGCGCCACAAGATTTAAACCAGCAACTAGCAGAGCCTGTTTACTAACTGTTTACTAGTCGTCTCCTCTGACTAAACTCTGTGACTCCAGCAGGTAGAGGCAGACATCAGTTAGTAGATTCTGTTTACTTTACATCATATATAGCATAAGACCGGTTAGTGATTGTTATGTGGACAGACTCTGGCAATGATTAGCTTTAAACAGCTATTTTGAAAGTATGAAACATAACAAAAACAAAACAATGAATGGAAAACGCAGGGGTGAATTCAAGCAGAACTGACCCCAAAGAACATGTTTCGAATACTAATATCAGCCATACGGCAGCTGTTGTGGGAGGTATCTGTGTTTAAGCCACGATTATTGGCAGGGAAACAGTGTGGCCAATCCAAAAGCCCTCAGGCTTTAAGAAAGCAGACCAGACAGAGCCCCAAAACATTTCGCTCGCTTTATTTAGCTAGTCAATGCATGGGAATGTAAAGTACCGCATGGACATGCACCAACATCCATGCGATGAGAAAATGCTGAATAAACATTACTGAACTATTATGTTACAGTAAAAGAAGGGGGGGGGGGCATTTCTCCATGTATGATATTGTGGGTTATCTAAACGTTAAGCAATGTTTCTAAAATGCAATCATGAATTGAAAAGTAGCATTCAAGTGTTTACTCGTTTGTTTGTTCACACATACACAATAAAATTAAAATATGACTTTTAAAACCCAAGTAACTGTCCTGATTTTAAACAGTTAAATAAATTTTTTAAACAGAAAGGTAAATGAGTGTTTTTTGAATGGGCGGATCAGACAAAACTCCATGAGATATATACAGAAACATGTCATTAAAATTGTAACGCGTCATTTTACAAAACGTAAGTGGTTTGGAAAGGTCAAAGGTTAGTATGAACTTCCCACCTGTCTCCAGGTCGCTGTTGCGCTGGTTCATGGTGGGCAGATCTTCCTCACGGGTGGACGCGTTATTTATACCGAGCAGCCGCTGCTCGTCACCCGAACACTCCGTCATATTCCCCGCGCTGCACGCCCGGGTGCGGCCGCCATTACCGCGTAGATAAACGCAGTCTCTTTCGTTCCTTAAAAGCAACGATAACAGTGATTTTAAACCAGGAATCAACGCTGCCCGGGCACTTCTGAAAGTTATCCGGGCAATCTTGTGAAGGTGTGACCGGTGACACCCGGAGAACCTGCGATTTACAGCGTGCATCAATGTGCAGCTGTGAGATTAATATAAGACCATGAAGTCATACACAATCTTTATGGTGCATGATTTGTGACAGGCGCATTTCAAGACACTCTGCATATTGTACAGTAAGTTGATGTGTCTTATTTAAACTTTACGGTTCTTTAGATACAAACACTATTTGAGCAAGATATAAAAGTCCGTCTGTCTTCTACTTGATAGCACGTTCATATTAGTATTGACGTATAATCGATTACTATTTATAATTGTTTATAGGATTTCTTTATTTTAAACATGGTCACGGTTTTAGTCTCATCCCAGTGCTGAAAGTTCTGTGGAAAACATTTACTAACATTAGGAGCAACTAAATTAAATAAATATATCTAAATTTATATATAAATTTACTAAACAAATAAATAATCTTTCTCTACATCTATATATAATTTTCTTAATGATTAATATTTAATATAAATCTTAAAAGATCATTAATAAATGCTCCATGTAGTACATTTAATGTCGCAGGGTGGCACTGCGTACCACTGGTGAGCTCGTAGCCGAACTCTGTCGGTTCCGTCTGGCTGAGCAGTTCCAGCGCTCATGCCCAGGCGCGCTCCCGCGGCAGCAGGCGCGAGCCCTCCTACAGACGTCCTACAGCTTCTGCTCTCCTGTCTGGACAGCAATGCCATAACCAGACCTGAAGGAGACAATTTCCAAGCAATCGAAAAATGTGAAAATTTATTTTTAGTTAAAACAATACTCCTACACTACACGCGCCCCTTACTCAACAGTGATTGGTTAGACTGGTCTTGGTTTAGAGGATGATGAGAGAACACAGACGGAGGTATGGGATACAGATATGGGAATAAAATAACCAGTTCAAACATGTTTGGAGAAAATAGCAATTATAAAGTGGTCAACTTAAGATCATGTATGTTTGTGTGACATACTCCAGAACCCGTTGAATGGACCTTGGTTGGTTCAGGTTCTGTCACTGAACCCGCTGGCAACCAGCACCGTCTGACCGGAGATCTCCAAAGGTCGTGACCTTACCGGAGAAAGTGATTACAGAATCAAAGGTTAAAGATCAGCGTCATGTCCTGCTGTGTACAAAAAACTATTTAGTTCTGAACTAACATGTCATGTGTGTTTAATTTCACGAAAATGGATCTATATTAGGATCTATATTTGGATAATAAATATATATATAATAAATATAAATCTTTATTTTATTAATCTAATCTGTAAGTTTAGATAACAAAATTATCCGCTACATCATTGAGGCAGCCGTAACCTACAACAGGTGTGACCTACAGCCACATGGGAACAGACATCATGTAACACACACACTTACCTCTCTATAGAGTGATGCAGAGCTCTTTGGAAGGTGTGTCTCTAAGCCTTTGGCAGACAGAATTGTGGGTAACAGGAGAAACTGGTGATGGTTCAGCTTTGATTCAGGTTGAGTTAGATGATGGTGTTGTGGGTTTTGTTCCAATCCTCCACCTGGGTGTTCACCCTCTCCATCACCCTCTCATCCCTGGACTGGTGGAATCACCAGTGAACAGGACCTGAGGGAAAACATCCAACAGTAAATAAACTCATTGATGTTTAGAGGCAAAACTGAATCATATACTTTTTACAGTAACCTATGGCAATAAATACAGAGCGACTGTGTGTGTGTGTGTGTGTGTTTTCTAGGGTCTGGCACATAAGCAGCATCGCCTTGACGTTTATAAATGTCCTGTAGCTCACAATAGTTTAATAAGCTGAAATATCTGTACGACACAAGGGTAGAAACAGTCACACTGAGTGTTTCATACATAATCAAACTGTAAGCTTGGCACAACTTACAGTCTTTGAGTTAGAACTTTCTGTTGGAGTTAATCGTGTAAAAATGAAAACAGGAAGAGGCATAAAAACTATAAATGAAATAACAGTTGAACATTCACTCATGAATCTTTATATGGCAAAACCTCATAGGTTGTTTAATTTGCAATCCAACCAATCACTTGACCAATCACAATTGTAATCTGTCGGCAAATCAGCTTACAGGTTGTGATCTGATAGGCTAATGAAATGTATATTGTCAGCCAATAAGATTGCGTGCTCACCATACCACCATCCTTTAAAAAAGCCTCCTGCAGACACTTTTGCTGTAAGGTTTGTGTGGTGTAGGTGCTGCAGCAGTGTATGGAGATAAGGGAGTTGGGTACTGGTCATGTTATTTTGAGCATATGTCCAAGTTGTTGAGTGAAATTTCTTATTGCTGCTCTTTTCTTTCAGATATCATTTGGCTGGTTTATTTTTCTTGTTTTTGTCATTGGTGTATTTAAAGGTGCTTCTAACTAGGTAAGTGATTGCAGAATTGCCTCTGGAACACAGGTAGCCGAACCTTAACCGTATGTGAGTCTAGGTATAACTAGCACTAGTTGAGCTATAAATGTGTTAAGTTCCCTCCTGAGGACTAGTCAACTCTGGTCCTGAAGAGGCCTGGGATGTTTAGCTTCAATCTGAATCTAACTCAATATTTACTCAAGTTTCTCTAATAAAAAGTGATCATTTGGTTAAGATATTTGATTGGGATTGGAGCTAAACTCTGGTGTTTGGCCCACCAGGATTGGAGTTGAGTAGATCATACTTGGAGTGCTGGTATAATTTAACATGATGGAACAAAATCTATATTGAGAGCAGTGGAGTATTTGAACAAACGCAATCTGCAAATAAATGGTAAATTTTCTCAAGTGTTGTGTAAAAGCTGGTTTTGAGAAGTTTAGGAACATTTAGTCACTGAGCTTCTGCAGACCTACATGACATTTTGTATGTCTACAGCTATTCTGTATTGTTTGGCAAACTTAATTTTTAGTTAATTTTATATCTATAGTGTTTAACTTCCTGCATTCAGTGGTGTTTATTCAGCACGTGTATAACTCATGCTGGCTGAAATGTCCTCTGAACTCCAACTGGATTTATCTGTAAAGTGTAAAAGCTTGGAGACGAGCTGAACTTTGGTCTCTATAAGCCATGATGTGTTCGTCGATGGATTGCTAAATGTTTTCAGCAGTACCCGTCACCCTGAACTAGAGAAGGTAATAGACTGGAATCTGCTAAGAATGTCCTAAATCAACAGGTATTAATACTTGGCCTGACTGTCAAATTCCTTGAAGCTTTTTGTTCAGGTGTTTAATTTATGATTGCTAAATGTCTGAGAACTTTAAGGATGTACTTTGATCTCATTGCATGTAAGTGTTGGTTAGCATTATGATTTTGCATTTCCCCTCAGTGGTCAACAACAGTTACTGCTGGACTTCATTTGTGAGGACTGTGATGGGTTTGTTCAATGTTTGTTGAATGTTTGTTGAATGTCATGCTGTTCCTCTCTTCAGTGGGGTATTACCTTGTTAGGCAACACATGTGATTGGTAACCAAAGCTCACATCAGTTTAATTCAGTGCAATAAACTGTTCTGGGCTCATCTGCCGAAGTGATGCCTGGACCTCTTCTGATGATCTGATGTCTGCGCTGTTCTGCAAGTCTTGCAGGTAAAGAGGTTTAAATGTAAATATACTTTGTTACAGTACAGCACTATATAATTGTGTTTTAACCCTGCCAGGCTAAATTAAGCCCTAGAATCTTTCCACAACATTGTCCTTCACTCAGAACACCTTTTCTGTCTTTGCTTTCAAAAAGAGAATTAAAACCAGTTATTCAGTTTACTGTCATCTTTCCATTGCTGACATGTCTTATACTCAATGTGTTTGAGTATGGACAGTGTGTTAAGACACACTTTTTATTCGGTTGAAATGTCTCTGGCTATTAAGTCAACTTGCATCCTGCAGCGTGTAACATGGATTTGAATGTTTAATTATTGGTTGATGATTAAGTTAACAGTGATTACACAAATTAAAGTGTATAAGAAGCATATATTTCATCCAGTAAAACAGCTGCAGCTTTTGTCATTTATAAATAAAAGGTAAATACATCCATGCAGCAACTGTAGCCTGACAACATGAAATATCTCAGTTACTGTTTTTATGAGTGTTTGTCAGCCTCTCACACATCTATTTAATTATTTATGTGCACAAAAGCAATCTAAAACCAAGTCGAGTGCTGGGCTACTTGCCTTTTTCAACGTGTCTTTGCATTCGTGTGAATCTAGCGGTTTAAGCTACATTGCAGAGGCATAAATGTGTAATTGAGCTAAATCTTTAAAAAAA
>JAZGTJ010016685.1:0-12521 GCA_036877575.1 Botia almorhae
GTATAATGATCAATGTGTAGTATAATGCAATGTAAGTCGCTTTGGATAAAAGCGTCTGCCAAATGCCTAAATGTAAATGTTATTTGACAGACAACAAAGTTTACTCTCGCAATGTTGACTTCTAAAAGTACTGAAGGTAAGTAATCTTTAGATTCACAGGCAATAGCTTAATGATGTGTTGTTCTTTAACCAGATAAAAGATAAATGCTGTTTGATTGGTTGAGAATAGTATAACGTGTTTAATTGTTAATTGATCAATGGCCGAGCACCTGTGAAAAAACTTTGAACATTTTTGGGTGAACTGTCCCTTTAAATCAGCACTTTTGTCTTTCTCGTTCCCTTGTTTCTGTCTCTCACCTCAGCTGCTTTTCTGAGCCACTCCTCCAGTTCAGAGTTCTTGCTGCGGTTGTGAGCCACCAGATCAGAGCCTCCGATAATATTGGGCAGCCCCTTTAATCCAGGGACGGATTTCTAGACATGGGCACCCACTCACAGATAACAGATACAACCCACCAACAGCCATATAAACAAACACACAGATAAATGTAATATGAGTCTCAGGGTGTCTGTTTATTTACGAATATTGTGTGTAAGAGAAACTCCTCTGACCTTGCTGAATTTTTTGACGTTCTTGTTATTGGGGTCACGTGTGTGTAGCGGGCTGGGTCTTGATTTGGAGGAGGTGCTCACAGTCAAGGACATAAACTGAATCTGTACGAGCCTCGTGGGCAGCTCAGGGTCTTTTACAGATCCAGGCGGACAGGCTGAGGTCTTTAGAGCAACAGAGGTCTTGTTAGAGGACCATAACAACATTTTAAAAGACACTCTGAGAGAAACACTGTAATTGTAATGCTCCTGAAAAGATATTTCTAACCAGGTCAGACTGTCTCACAACCAACTTCTGTTGAAAAACCTCTCACCTGCATTTCCTGTTTGGTGACAGCCTGAGAAGTGCCATTTTGAGACCTTGAAGTCTGAAAAAATAGGAACATGGACTTGGCGTTCTGCAGATAATAAAATAGTAAAGGAGACAAGCAGTCGGTTCAAATGAAACAATATATAAGAAGCAAGTAAAGGGTGTGATTTTACCACAACAAAGGACACCTCCTCCTTTTTAACATCTTGTTCTTGTTCCTTTCCCCCATTGGCTGAACTACGTGTTTCACATGCCATATTTGGTTCTTGATTGGATGACATCTTGGACTGCTTCTCAGAGCCAAGATTTTTTGCAGCTGGACCTTTTCTATTCAACTGCAAGTGTTGAACGTTGTTGGCACTACTTTGCTGATTTATTTGACTTTTTTGCGGATTCTGTAATTGAGGGTTATTGACTGTACTGTTCCGTCCTGACTCAAGACATTGTTTCTTATAGACTGCAGCCTGCAGAGGCTCATCCATCTCCTCAGACATGATGGACTCAAGCTCTTCAAGTGACATGTTTAAACCTGCAGCTTCGTCTGGATCTGATGCGACATCCTGCTCTGGTTCCTTTCTCTTTTTGCTGCCAGAACTTTTACTTGAACCACCAGCCTGGGCTGGTTGGGCCACACTGTGATCGGAGTTCAAACCCAGACAGGGGCTCAGACCCAGACTGGCACTTAATTCAGATTGCAGCTCTGAGCTATGCTGGTTTTGGGCTATACTTGAGGTTTTGTGAGATCTACTGATAGAGGAACTTTGCTGGGCATAAGAAGGACCAGACTTCATCATCTCATCCTCTTTGTCTTCACTGTCTTTTCTGGGGAATTTGGCCTCTGACTGGACAGAACTGGCACAGTCTTCACGTGGTCTGCGATCAAAACAGCAACAGTGATAATTTTCCTAAAATCACATTATAAAGTGATTAAACTAAAATAAAAATGCCCTGTGACATTTACACTTCCACGCTGTTTACAGAGAATTTACCACAAGTTTAGACAGCTGTTGCTGTTATTCTAGTTAAAGGTGTTAGATTATAAGCAAACATTTTGGTGTTTACCCTATATTCAGCACTGTCTACTTGTGATCAGATCACACAAGACTAATGTAAACATGTGTAAACGTAGCCCATGTGACGTAATATGATACCAGACTTGCCTTTTCTTGCTAGCAGGCTGGAAGTAGTTTGTAAGAGCTGCCTGTTTCTGTGGGGACTGTTTAAGTTTGGAGCTGCCACTGGGATGGGCTGTCGATTTCGAAGAACCATCAATTTTAACTAGCCCTTTGCCTGAGGAGCCAAAACCTGTCTTCATCCTCTGCTCAGGTTTAACCCTACTGGAGCTCTCTGATGACATCACCGTCTCAGTGATGATGCAGGCAGCGGAAGGTTCTAGGACCATGGATGATTTACTGGTTGTTGAAAGCCGTAAAGCCTTTTGTGCAGGGTGCGTCTTCTCTGGTGTCTCTCCAACTGCGCTGATTCCACTTGTATGCATCCTACAAATGTGAACACTGACTCACTCCATAGAAAGCTCCAGAAAGCCAGCACACATTTATCTATTATAACAATACTAATAATCATGTTATTAGCAAGATTTGCTTTAAAACTGTTCCTCAAATGCTCTCAGGTCTACTTCAACATGGAAACCAAAACTGTGAACCACATAATTATCTTAACATTTAACTACAGTTTTACAGCAAGTAGTGTACAAAGTTTATGTACTTAGTTTATGCCCTATATCTACAGTTTGGGAAGCAGTGCTCTCCGTTACCTGCTTGGATCATGTGAGGTCTCAGTGTTGACCACATAGGCTGTGATGTTCTGAGAAGGGGCTGCGAGAGCCGTCTCATCAACAGCAGTGTTCTGAGAAAGTGTTGCTGAAGCCATGACAGACTTCCCTTTCACTGATTCTGTGATGAAAAGTTGAGAAACTGTTATTAATGTGTTCTAGCGAACAGTAAGGCTCCGGTCACACTAGACTTAGCATGTGAAAATTATACGGAGACCCTACAAAACAGTGGACAGCGAAGCATTGGATTTTTTCCTACACATCATGGATTCCGATGTTCTTGCTGTTATGGGTTTTTTTTACGTTAAAGCTTTATGTACAAATTTGGACTGTGTGATATTGCTATTATCCATCTGAAAAGCTAATGCAAACATTCTTTGCATGAGCTTGCGTTACCAGTCTTCCACATTCGCATATGTATGAACAGAACAAGAGAACGGGGCAAAAAGTGTAGTGTCACCCGTGCCTAAGCCCACTTCTCTGAGATTTCAGCTACATAAACGTGCATTCATGTAAGGATTATTATATTATACACACAACAAAACTAAATTTATCCTGTTAGTCATTAGTAAGTCATTGTTAGACTCAGGTAGCATGCTCAAAGATGGTTTACAGTCCTTTCAGTGACCCGATTCAAGATGCAAATAGCCCCAGGACCTTTAAGCAGCTAAGTTAACAGACACAATTAATACAGTGGGGAAAATATTTGCAATGAGTTCTAGAGCAATGTGTGTGCACTGAGGTGTATGCCTACCAGTATGTATAGGTGAACAGGGATTGCAGTATGTTTGATTACTGACATGAATGGCAGCTAATCCGATCTCAGATTCTGTGATAAAGCGCAAGCCATTTCTGCATGAGAAAGAAAAGAGGTGAGGGTTATTAGGGATGTCAAAAGTTCCAGTGCTCCATAGACAGGCTTTCTGAAAGACAAGCTCGTGCATATGTGTGCTTTGTACTGATAAATAATAATAATCCCAATTTTAATAATCCCTATAGAATCTCATATTAACACAAAGTTAGACCCATAGAAAACTGAACACTAATTTTAATGACAGCCTTTTTTAATGAGACCCAGATAGCATTGAATCAGTATTAATGTATAAAAAATAGTCATACTGTGAAGACTATGGCAATAATAAAGTTTTTTCATTTTTCAATATTTACTTCATAAATACTTGAGATAAACAGAGCAGAAAATTTACTTTTCAATAAATACTCAGTGCTGCTGTTAGATACCTAAAATACTGAAATAAAATGTTACATTGTGGCTTTTTATATGTTGTGTATTGTGACAAACTAGGACTCTTAAATGAACACAATATATGTGATACAAACACAAACTGAACTTGATCACAATAGTCAATATAATATTTGCTAATACAATAACTGTATTATCATAAGATAATAGTCTGTACTAACATAACATAGTATAGACTAGGAGGGGCATGAGCTAAAGACACACACACCTGTGCAGAATCTGGGACACAGACTCCACCCATTTCTTGGTAGTGGGAGGGATCAGAGCCTGTGAGTTGCCAGATATCATGTCGACCACACAAGTGCTGCTGGACTGCAGAAGTGACAGAGGAAGAGAGCCCTCCTCTAACAGCTGGCTCACCGCACCTCCACAACTCACTGCTTGACTTAGACGCTTCATCTAAAAACACAAACATCAACCATTACAACCATAAAATCCATAAAAAAAACAAATCGCAAGCCAATGGCATAAAAGCCAACCAGAAAGCTGTGACTGGAATAACATAGATTTTATAAAAATATTTTAGTTTATATTTTTTCAGTTAAGAAGATTAGCTAACATAGCTGCTTGTATGAACTACACAAAACTCGAGCTTTGACAGGTACAATAAGAACACACAGAACACATGCATAATCTGATCTGATGATGGATGTGTGGTCGGACCAAAATCTTAAATTGTATTTTACAATTATTACATTATCATATATATCATGTTTTTTGGCATGATTCTTTAGATTTAAAACAACAATTAGCAGTAATAAGAGTGGCATTAGCAGCATTATGTATAGTTGTTGTATTACAAATAAAAAAATAAAGAGTTACAGTAGTTTTAATAGTAGGGTATTCGTGGCAGTGGAAAAAATTATCTTGCCTGTTTAGAGTTTAGAAACACAAACGTTTTCCCCTTGAAGAGCGTTTTTCTCTCTGGCTGAGCACTTAGGTCCAGATCCTCTTTAGCCAGGGTGGGTTCATCAATCTGAGGCCTAAATCTGATCCACGCAAAACACAGCACTTTATTATACATGTATATATGAATCATTGTAGCTTACATTCAGTTAGAGCTGCAATATATATATATATATATATATATATCACAAAAGTGCATGTCACATTTGTTTATAATGACTAGATGATTTTAGTCCTCCATTGAGTTATGTACAGCCACAGTTTTAGGTCAATGCAGAAAACAGAAAGACTGGCATGTGAATGTTAGGTGAAATATGTGCACATGCTCTGAGGTATGCAAGACGGTCAACAAGCTGTGATGCTCTCACTGTCAGATTTGGTTTGATGTACCACAAAACACAGCTGTTTACTTTTAGAAGTTGTAGCAATGCAAATATATTTTACTACATTTTAAATTGATTTTACAAATTTGAAGCATTGCCGTATGCCATATCCTGTTATTTAGCAAGTTTTATATATATCAATACAGATATAAATATATAATTTTTTTAATATAGTGAACTTGGTTTTTAGTGCAACACTCTACTAATTGAACTAAAGCACAATATAAAGAGCTGCAGGTGAGAGAAGAGGTCTTTACCTCTCAGGTTTAGGAAGTGGCAGTTTCTGCTGCACAGCTTTGCTAAACGCACTGAAATATTCAGGCTTCACTATAGGCCGACAGCACAGCAGTGCACAGATTGTCTGCAAATGGAGAAAAGAGACAGACAGAGATAGATAAGAGATGGACAGAGAGAGAGAGAGACAAACAGACAAAGACAGAGAGGGGGAAAAAGGGTGACTTCAGGCGACATTTGGTTGTATTTTTGAAGCTTTCATAACAACTCATCAGTGATTCATATGTGGACCAGTAAAGCCTCAAGAACCAAATGATGCATGTGACATAAGTGTTTCAGTAATCAATAGCCTCCTCCTGACCTTTATAGTGACCTTCACAGTGGGCATGACGAGATGTGTGCAGTCAAGTGTCCAGGAGTTGACCAGTCTTCCCCCGACGGAGCGCACGTCTTGAGAGAGTGACCCCTTCCCTTCGTTATCAACACATGAGGAACAAACCACAATGCACTCTTTCTCTAGCCTGAGAGGGAAAAGGGTGGTTAATATTACCCATTTAAAATGTAACAGTATTAAAATGGTATAAAAGTAAAGGAAAAGAAAATCACATAGGCATCACCACACAATACGTCTAAAACAAATGTTACAATGTTAACACCAGACTCATACACATACACACAAAAGACAGAGAACACACACAAACCTGAACTTGCTTTGAAAGACCCCGAATGTGACTCTGTCTCCTGTCTGCAGGGTCTTTGTGGAGCCGGTCTCAAGCTTCTCATCATTGATGAAGGTGCCATATTTAGAGCTATCTTTCAATGAGATTCCCTGCATACGACAGCATACAATCATGAACAAAACATTTTTAACAGTTATGTGTACCACAAAACCTCTTGCACTGTATATTCTTGTAGAGTAAATGGGACCATCTAGGGCATGACCCTTGTAATCACTGTCATATTCTGTTGCTAAGATATAGCTGAAACATGTTGCTAAATGGTTCCCAGGGCATTGCTTTTTATAGTTAATGTCGCAGGAATATAGATGTAAGATAATATGTAAGTGATAACTAGGACTAATGACAGAGGTACAGTACTGTACACACTGGGCGATCAAACATCTCTTCTTTAAAGATGTTGTTTTCCAGCATATAATAAATAGAGCACAGAAATGCTGAGGAGGTCAGTTACTCCTCTAAACACTCACCTGCTCGGTGACAGTGAGGTGGGCATGTTCACGGCTGATGGACTGGTCATTAGACAGTAGGATGTCACAGTTCTTACGGCCTACTACATACTTCTGACCCGAGAGTAGAATAAAGCTTTCTTCAAATCAAAGCAAAGAGAATTAAAGCATTGTATTTATCATGAGCATAAATACTAGAAATTATAAATAAATACTTGCAGTAGTTTAAAAGTAGCTTTCGCTTTCAAAAAAACACATTCATTTAATAAAAGCATACGGTATGACATGACAAAATGACGCATTAAGTAAACAGTCTGACTATACACATATTTACGTTGCCTGTTTTGCCTCTTTGTTATGTATGTGGTGAAATTGTTCATGCCTTTTAAAGCCCCCAAAATTAGAACTATGATGTACTACATGACAACACTTCCCATGACCATTTTACTGATTCTATGGTCGGTAGATGGCCTGGACTTTACTTGCTGCCATATATATACTGCTATGACTTAAACGATTATGTACAAAAGATTTTACCGCCACATTCGGTTGTTTGAAGTTTCCACATTTCGTAGGTTTAGTTTTTTAGCGACTCCTCACTTATCTGCTTGTTGTTTTTGGTCCTGTCATGCTTAGTGAAACTCTCCTGAAGAGGTGTTTTTCAACTAAAAAGGGTTAACTGGCGCGCCACATTTACATCCCCACGCGCGACATGATAAACGGTTTCAAAATAAAAGTCCCACATGACTCAAGGGCACGCCTCTCACCAGAGGAAGAAACACAAAGATGTTTGGGTGATTAAAGATTACAGTAGTCTTTAAATAAATTTGATGTATATACATTTATTCAGTTGTTCTTTTTTATATTTTACATAACTTGCATTTAAAAGTTCTTGAAGTAGAGCTGCTTTAAATTTTCTTTTAGGCATCAAATTCCCACAATAACAGTGTTTTCATCAGTGTAGACGTTGTTTCATAAATACCCCATAAAATCCTTAAATTACTTCAAATATTCCCAATGAGGCATAACTTGTCAGTCTGCAAGACAAGAGGTAGAATTTTAAGCTCCGTTTCAGACTTGTTTTCAGTGCTTCAAAGAAATACAGAAGGTGAGTATAAGCATAAGGGTCCGTGCAACAACGCTATTTACACAAACAACAATCGTATCAATGCGTTATTTTGTTACAATGCTTCCAATTCAAAGCCATTAGCTAGCATTCCAAAGCATCTTTACACAATCGATGACTGCAGTTGTTCCTTACATTTATATATATTTTAGAACAACACAAAGTTGATACATTAACTCTCTTTAAAGGGTTCATGGCTGATCTTCCGATGTATTATTCTCAAAGTTAAATGGAACTTTCCAGAATAATTGGAAAGTCTGTGAGCATATCAGCATCTTCTACTCAGTTTGAATTTATCTTTCATTACAAGGTCTTATCTCCCTGTAATAGTTCAAGGTTTACATTGTTTAATTATTGCCAGAAAATCATAAATTCCCTCACACATGTCTTTGCATTAGTGGCATTTAGTTTTGTACCAGTGCAATTCACAAGCATGTGTGTGCAATCAGAAAGAACCGAAAGCATGCCTTCTCAATACATGCAGAGGCATTCTGTAAGAAAGTATTACACTGACTGGAAATCTAGAGTCCACGATGTGACGACAGACAGATGCAAATAAAATTAAAGTTTCAATTGAATTAGCTAAGTTTCATGCACTTCTACTAATAAAGCCATTGAATTCAAATACACCCTTGCTGCATCAACCTCAGCTGTTGAAACAGATATGTGAGGTGAAACACAGAGCAATGAGATATACATATTTATGTAAGATGGTGTTTGGAGTATTTTCTGCTACGCTATCTGGAAGGTAAAGGTGAGAGATGGTCACAGAGTGAAAAGAGCTTTAGTGGCATTAACACCACACTTTAAAGTGTGTATGTGGGCATGCATTTTTGCATGTGTGTTTGTGTTTGCATGAGTGCATTTTAATGCGCTGTAAGTATAAGAACTGTCTCAGAAATACTGCATTCTTTCCCAATGCAAGTAAACACAGTGAGTGCGAAAAAAAGAGCAGGAGATATGTTCAAAGATGTAAAGAAGCACATGGTAAGAGCAAACGAAAGGCAGATGGACAAAAGTGCAAAACAGCACCAGTGTGTTTGTCAGGCACAGAGAGCAGTGAGTCTGAAGAGTTATTCAGTGCATGTGTTATGATAAGAACAGCTACAACTTATTTATTGTACACATACTGTTATTCAAACAGCATATTTATCTGCTTCAGGTCTCAGTAACCCCATGTGCAAGATAAATATTCTCACTGCTACACTGTTTTCCTCCTACTATTGTTTGCTCAACAGTTCTCTGCACCCTCCCATCTGCTCCACTTCTCCAGAATACAGTAGTAATCTATTCCAGAATCCCTCAACCAAATTCAGAGGGCGGATTCTGAGTGAAGAGCCCCTGATGAGCCGTGCGGCGCTGGATGAAGCCTGCGCAGTGATGCTACAGATGTGGAGCTGAGGTCTCCACAGCTACGCAGGTGGATACCCCCGGCTCTCACGGGGTCGTCGTCATGGCGGCGGGCATTATGACGACTGTCACTATGGGAATGGTGGTGTCCATGGCAGTGGTGGTGGACGTGCTGCTGCTGCCCCCTGTTGGCTCCCCAAGAGTTACGAAGCACCTTTACAAAAACAAACACCATAAATCTGAAACCACACTGATTTTAAACCTGGAAATGATCAAAAACTTGTAGGAATTTAAAAAATGTAAAACAAGGCAAAAATTTTGAAGTAATGAAGGTCCAACAAAGTAAATAGTGTTATGAGGTCATTAATCAAATGTAGGCAAATTTGTGACAGAATACATTAAAACGCTGTTGTTAAAAATGTCAGATTTGAAACACACAAGATGCTCTTTGCAGTATTTTCAGATACTGCTGGGAGGACATGGTCCATCAGGTTTTGCACAAGCTGAGGTGCATGATGTCATTACAGCACAAAGTAGGACAAACCAAATAAAAATACAACTCTGAAATTATTTTATTTCAATTAAACCTTTGGAAAATATACATTTCAATGGAAAAATCAAGAAGACACTAGTTAACTAGTGACTCCGCTGTATGTTAAAGTTAATGTTCAAGTTCTTTATAGCATTGTCAATGTTATTACCTGCTCTATAGGCAGACCTCCCTCGCCTCCTGTCCTCCTTTTAGGCCCCTGAATACAGTTTCCAGCATGTTCAGTCGTGGGGGCTAAATTCCGCTTTGATCTCTGCAGAAAACGCTGCACTAAAACCCTGGTGACCTGAGAGAAAAACAAAAAAGAGTGTCACATGGTTTTGTCAAGCTTGTAGTCATTGAGTAATCTTTGTTTTTTAACTCAGAATAACCTTGAGGTCTCCGAGTGAGCGTGCACAGTCTTTGGATACACGGAGTGAGTTGGCTGGGACCTGTTTTGAGGGCAGTCGGCTACTTACAGCCTTAATGCTGCCCTTCCTGGGCAGAGATGCAGGAGGTGCCAGACAGAAGCGAGGCAGCAAACCGGCCCCAGATGAAGGACCTATGGCACGGAGGAAACACAAACAAAGCAAACAATACAAAACAAAATTATAAAAACATATCGTATATAACAATCGAATCGTCCCTGATCATTTGAGATAAATTTGAGATAAATCGTAAGCAGGTTGTAATTTAAAAGTGTCCTAATTCTCTATTAGAGTACTATTACCTGTTTCAGAAGAGGTCTGAGATGTCCCCTCACTGATTCCTTTACTGCCTCCTGAGAAAGTAAAATCACCTGAGGACACAACAGCACACAAACACACTCCTGATATTATCTTTGTTGTGCAGATTGCTATAAGAAAAATAGAGTAACACATATGTATACACAATACACAGAAGAAGCACACGTCAACATATACAATTTCACATAAACAAAAATATACATTTTTAAATAAAGCTTTTTGTAGAAAAGCTTATATGTAAACTATATTACTTTAACTGGCTAAACACAAACAACCCCATATATATATATATATATACACACACACACACACACACACACCTGTGTCAGTTGAAGAGCTAAGACCTGGTTCACTGTGTGACCTCACGAGGGGAAAGAAGCCTTCGCTGTCTTTTCTATTCCGAATTTGCTCTCGAATGCATTGGCGTGTATGGAACACTGGTGTGGTGAGATCTGTGTGGTCTTGAGCGCCAGTTGACTGGGCTGTAGCAGGTGGGTTGGTAGAAGCAGAGGAAGAATCCCGTCTGGAAGGTGTGCAGGGGCGAACTCGAATTTCTGGAACAGAAGCTTTCTGAGAGCCCGTCAACATCTCCAACTGAGAGCAGCTTCTCGCCAACAGAGCTTGACGCCGTAGCACTGGTGACCTATAGGGAAAATATTGAAGGAAATGCTAAGATTAACTAACATTTAAAGTTCCACTCGGTGCTTTGAGATCATGGACACTATGGACCTTTAATCATTTCAATATTTCACATTCTCAAGTTACATTTGTTTTGTCAACATATTACAATGTCACCCTTATTTTTAATATTAAAAGGAAAGCAATTACTTCTTTAAATGCTTATGCATAACAAGCATTGTTTTACACATAATGGCAATTTCTTATTTATGGATTTATCTAGGCTCAATCAAAACCCTATTAAGAGTGTGTCAGGTAGATATAACTGCAGACCGGAGCGCTCCAAAACCAGGCCTTAAACTCCCAAAAGGGGCAGTACCAATAAAAGGAGATGTTTAGAGTTAAGCGGGTGGTTCGGCGTGTTGTGTCTGACCAATGGGAGGGAGTCACACGCCATTTTGGAGCTCCAACCCCATTTTAGAGTTTCACACCCCTATTTGGAGATCTCCAGACTACAGCTATACACTTCTGACCTCCTCACCTGTAGGTGGAGGTGTTGTATGTGCTCGGAGAGGAACAGGAGTTAGACCTTTCCCCTCTGAAACAGCGTCTGCCTGGAGGAGCCACCACCGTCCCCTCAGAATGTTGTGCGGAACAACGAAAGCTGACATACTCTCCCCCCTCCCCTCCCTCACTGCTCCCCCGTGGCCGCACCCGAACACCAACTCCCACTTCCATGAGACAGGAGTCCTCGGATGGGGAGCTGTCATCCGGAATATCCACAATCTCAGACATCAACAGGGAGCCACTGTCCATAGACACTGAGAGATAAAATATACGCAGGCAGCAGAATTAAAGAAACAGTGATGGTTTCTTAAGGTGGAGAAGAGAGAAAGGACTCACCTTCACCACTGAAAGCTGTAGATGTTCCTCTCTCTCCAGAAAGCTCACCAGCTTGAGTGTCAAAGACCGTGGCCTAAAGACAGAAAGAGAGCATAACACAATATTGAAAATAAAAACACACACAATGACAATTATTTAAATGCATTAAGATTCTTTACTAAATTTAATGCACCCTGAAATTTGGTCTCAGGATGATGATTCAGTTTATGTTTGAATGCTGAAATTTGATCAAGAATTGTTTTTTAATAAGAAATTAATACGGAATATTTTGGGTCCAATACTTAAATTCACCAATCAATGAATTTTCATTTTCAGTCTGATCTATGCATTTTGTACACCCCACAAACACCTATATTTACCTGACTAGCAGCCCTTTGTCCCATCACTGCCTCATAAGGAGGAGGGCAGTCAGTCGGGTATAGAGGCACTGGACTCTCCATGGATCCATTATATGTGACACTGCAGATACACACATATACAAAGTGAAACATATAGTAAGAAACAGCCCTGAAAACGGACACTGTGATTGTCCTGTATGTGAATATATGGTTGAGATGTATGGATGTGTATG